>QWTY01010426.1:851-15633 GCA_008033365.1 Pseudorectes ferrugineus | reverse complement strand
AGGCAATCTGGGAGGTTCCTGGAATGCAGTGATGACAACTTCCTTCTCCAAGTGATAGAGAAGCCAACAGGGAAAGGTGCTGTGCAGGACCTTGTTCTCACCAAGAAGGAGAGGCTGGTGGGGAACATAAAGCCCAGGGGCAGTGTTGGCTGTGGTGACCATGAAATGGTAGAGTTTGAGGTCCTCGGGGCAGTAAGGAATGCACACAGTAAGCTCACTACCCTGGACTTCAGAAGAGCAGATTTTGGCCTCCTCAGGGATCTGCTTCGTCAAGTACCATGGGATAACTCCATGAAGGGAAGAGAAGCCAAAAAAAGCTGGTTGATATTCAAGGATCACCTTCTCCAAGCTCAGGACTGATGCATCCCAATAAAGAGGAAGTCAGGCAAAAGTATCAGGAGGCCTGTGTGGATGAATGAAGAACTCCTGGACAAACGCAAGCACAAAAAAGAAGCACACAGAGGGTGGAAGCAAGGACAGTAACCTTGCAAGGACAGGGAACAATACAAAGATACTGTCTGAGCAGCCAGGGATAAGCCCTGATAAAATTAAAGTTTGCCAAGGACGTCAAGGGCAACAAGAAAATTTTCTGTAGGTCATTGGTGATTAAAGGAAGACTAGGAACAATATGAGCCCTCTCTGGAAGGAAACAGGAGACCTGGTTCCCAGAAACATGGAGGAGGCCGAGGTACTCCATGAATTTTTTGACTCAGTCTCCCTTGTTGAGGGCTCCAGCCACTCTGCCCAAATTGCAGAAGCCACAGCAAGTATAGGGACTGAAGAACCACCTGCTGTGGGCGAAGATCATTTTGAGACCATCTAAGCAACCTGAAGGTGCACAAGTCCACGGGACTTGATGAGATACATCCATGGATCCTGAAGGAACTGGCAGAGGAAATTTACTAAGACGCTATCCACCATATTTGAGAAGTTGTGGCAGTCTGGTGATGTTCCCATTGCCTGGAAAAGGGAAAACATAACCCACATTTTAAAAAAGGTATGTAAGGATGGAATGGGGAACTACAGGCCAGTAAGACTCACCTATGTTTCTGGACCCATCATAGATCAGATGCTCCTGGAAACTATGGAAGTGCACAAGAAAAATAATTAGGTAATTGTTGATGACGAGTGTGCCTTCACTAAGTAGATAATGCCTGACAAAATTGGTGGCCTTCTACAATGGGGTTACAGCAGTGACAGGACAAGGGGGAATGGCTTTAAACTGAGAAAGAGTAGGTTTAGATTAGATATAAGGAAGAAATTCTTTACTGTGAGGGTGGTGAGTCACTGGCACAGGTTGCCCAGAGAAGCTGTTGATACCTGGAAGTTGCCCTCTCAAGGCCAGGTTGGATGGAGCTTTGATCAGCCTGATCTAGCAGAAGGTATTCCTGGCCGTGGCAGGGGAGTTGGGACTAGGTGATCTTTAAGATCCCTTCCAACCCAGGCCATTCTACGATTCTTTAAATAAGGGAGCCTTAAGGAATTGAGTACCTTGCCCTTTCTTGGAAAATAACTTATATTTGCACATATTACATATAGTTTTCTTCATAAAAGGCATTCCTCACCTTCTACGGTGTGGTGTAATTTAATTGACATTTTGAGAATTTAGGCTGTCCCTCTGTAGTTGAAAAGAACTTTGATACCTCTGCACCACACAAAAAGCAGAGCTAAGAAGTTACTTTGGTTAAGTAAAGGTCATCAACTGATTATTTTTAAAACCTTCAGAACATATTACATAATTTTGTCTTCTTCTTCAGAAGAATTCTTCAGAATTTTTGATCAGGAAGTCAGTTTACATGATCTGCTGGCACAGTGCCTGTAGAATAAATATTAGCTGCTACCTTTTCTTGGTATTAACTTCTGCAGCTTTGAAGCCACAAAACACTGCAGACTCCTCTGGGTTTTAAATTTACTTCATTATTTTAGAAGTACACGATACCCAAGATAGAAATAGCCCTTCATCCTGAGCTTCTGCCTTTGGTGAACAGAAGAGAGAGAAAGAAATTTAAGTGGAGTCAGGTCTCCTTCAGGGTGACTTAACATTTACATACCAAGTGTGCTTGGGCAGGCTGTCCCTGTAAACACTTCAGCCTTGGGAGAAGAAAGTTTTCTCCAGTGTTCAGTTCCTAGTTACAGAAAACCTGCAAAAATACTGTGAAAAAATGTACTTCTTTTACATTACTACAAGGCTGAAAGAGGCAGAAGAAATGTTACAGAAAATGAGTGCTGCTCATGAGAACAACTGGGTTGTCACCACTCAAGGATCTGTCATGCATTTTGCAATGGCAAGTCTGCCAGAGACAGATCCAGTGTATCAGTTTTTCTTTGAAGTATTTTTAGCAGGTTTTCTTAGTATCTTTTAAGAAAATAGCATGTTGAATTACTCATGTTTTAAATGCCCCAAGATAGCATCTTACTAAATTGCACTAAAATTTCTATGCTTACAAACTAGAATATTTGTAGAAAAAAAGTTAAAAATATTTCCTAGAAGATGGGATTAGTATGGATTTTATGAATTTACCCTAAAATGTAGGCCAGACTTCTTCGTTCTGTACCTCATGTGAGCATTCATTCTATTTGTACATATATCATGAGAAACTAATGAGATCACTGAAGCTGTGAAAGTGTTCGTGCTTTACTCCAAGTGCATATTCTGTATTAAGTCTTAGTTTACGTGATAAATAAAATTTCCCTCTCTTTCAAAGCATATATATACATATATACATATGTAGATACATACACATATATGTAAATTTCTTTTTAAGGTCAAGATGCTTAAATAAATCTTAGAAAATGCTCTTGGACCTAGAGTGCCCATCCACTTCTGTTCCAAAGCTGGGTTTGAGATGCCTAGTTTGCTCCCTACAGGCATTTGCTTAAGCTGTTAGTAGCAAACTTCACTGACAGAAATTCTGCAGGTTCCTCATAGCATCTTTTGCCATTACTGATTTCTGTTCATCATCTTTTGAAATCAGGTAATTTTTACTGTGAGGTGGATGAATTTAAGCTAAGTATCAAGCAACATTTGACTAAATCAACTTTCTTCAAGGTCACATAGGAACTGTCTAAAGAGACCAGGTTCTTCTCCTCTTGTTTTCTCTAATGTTTCACTTTTTTTCTCTCTAGTGATGTAGTGGTTTATCACCATCAAAACAAAAATAAGATTAGGCAGCCTTGCAGCTGTCCCCATTTTAAAACAAACTAATTTTCTTGTCATCTTGCGTCCCTAGTGCTCTTGTATGAGTTTGGCATCTAATACACTGCTACTTCTAGAGAAAAATTAAGGGAGTCACTAGTGAGAACCGAGGGTCTGTGATATCTTTAGTTTAAACTGTGACCTAGCACATGAAATCAAGAGTAATGGTTTCAGATAGTCTAGTGAATGACTCCAGGATTTGGTTGTAATTAAGTTACTGAGCTCATCTAAAACTAATCTGTTCTTCTTTCAGCTATTTAGTAAAACTACTAAGACTTTTGAAGAGAACAATGATCTGGAGAAGCTCTTCCTAATACAGCTTAGTCAGACTCTCCACACAGTATACACCAATGCTTGTTGAGGTCTTTCTGAGCTTCTGACAAAGTCCTGTCTATCTTTGTGCTGTGCCTTGAAACCCTACAGCAAAGAGAAGGATTTAGAGATATGGAATGGAATTCTGCCTGCAGGGGCCTTCTGGCTGGAGTTAAGGTACCCTGCAACAGGCTGGGGTTAAAGAGAACTGTCAGACAGCTGAGGCTTATGGTGGTATTTATAGACAAGGGAGAAAGATAGTTCTCTAGAGTTTAGACTTAAAATTATTGATATGTGGGACCACAATGCATATTTTTCCAAGGCAAAGTATCCTCTAAGCCATGCATGATTTTAAGTTACTTGCCATTTGCTGGCCTGAGTCCAGGAAAGTATACTCAGATTAGTGCTTCAGCATATGAGTGGAACTTAAGAACCTATTTCTAGGCATGCTTAAATGCAACTTCTCCTTCAGTTGAGATGTTAACTTAAGGAATGTGTTCAAATCCCTTTTGGAAATAGAATGTTATTCATAATGCTGTTTGTTTTATAGGCTTGTATTTTGCGTATTGAAAGTCATATACTTCCTAACCTTTTATTTCTAATTCTCTTTATTTGGTTTTCACTGAGTATTCTCTCTACTCAAGGGCAATGCCTTGTTAAACTGGATGTGCCATGGCTTGAAGACATGGTGTGATTTATGTGGCATGACTGAGATGAAGTGCACAGAATGAAATTCAAAAGGATGGGATTGGTAGTCCTATTTTCCTTAAATCAGGTCACAAAAGAAACTGGCAGATATATTTGAAAGATCCGTCTGTGATTTTTCAACTCATTGTTTTAAAAGTAGATTTTTAATAGTGACAGTGTCTCATTTCATTGGATGTATTTTTGAACAATTTCAAAGACACCAGCTCAGTTCTGTCTGTAAGTAGTTTCCGAAATCCCTTTTCTCTGTTTCCTCAGCCTGCATAAAAGGATCTTGTCACACACTTCGATGGGACAGTTTGAAGCTCCTCTTCCACCTCCACAGAAGCAATGCAAAAGAGTGTGGGGAGTATTTCTCCCTTCTTCCCACACTTACCTCTTCCTTGTCCCAAACTCAGACCATGTCAGTGTTTGTGCCCTGGTTTGATGAGGCATGCTGTAGTAACCTCTACACACACACAAAACTTTCTCCAGCAGTAAGATGGGCATGGCTGTCAGTCTGGGAAGAATGCATTTGTTATCACAGGTTCACTGAGGTTAGAAGAGATGCAAGAGATTGCCTAGATCAATCCTCCTGCTCAGAGAAGGGTCAAGGACTTATTTACTGATTTTTATGCAATATGTGTCTTCTGATTACTGTTTTAATCCTTGTTCACCGTGTTCCCAGTGAATGTAATAAAATATGAGTGTTCACTTTGAAGTTCCAAGGGCTTTTATCTTAGAAGCATAAAAATATCTGTTTCTTTTATCTGTGTCATATTTATGACCTAGATGTGGGATTATTGATATGGCATGGACTAGACAATCACAGCATAGAAAATGGTAGTTTCATATATAAAGTTCTTTGGAATTCATGTTCATCCAGAATGGAGACACTGTGATTGGGAACCCTGTACTACGGAGCAACACGAGGAAGAAAGAAATAAAAATGTGATGAAAGCTTCTTGAGACTCAAGACCGATCAAGTTTCAGAAATTAATTGTGGTAAAGTTCTTTATTGCAGAGAAGTTATGGTTCCTTTTGAATTCTGCCTGTTCCAAAAATCCAATACATCTCTGTGAAATGAATCATGAAATACGGGTCCTGAAAGAGTGAGGGCATGGCTTTCTATGAGCCAGTTCAAGCTGGGTGTAAGGTAGACCCAGACTAGCTTGTAGAGTCATAGCTGTTATGGAGGAACACAGACCTCAAAGGTAGTTTCTGTCTGTTCTTCCTGCTTTTTAGAGGCCTTTTAGAGCTTTACAGTGCCATTTACAGTCTATATTTGTGAACACAGTGGGAACGGTGGCTTCAGTGAAACTACTTGGAAAGACTGCTCTGTTGTAGTTCCTTCCTGTGAGACAGAGCAGGTCCAGCTTCTAGAAGCTGACCTCAACTTCTTGAAGCATTGACAGTTAAAGAATTAGTATTTGAATTAGTAGATTGAAGAGAGCTCTTTCTTTTGCTTGTGGATATACCGAGGCAGTTGTTTCTAGACATGATAAATTTTTAAATTAGTATCCTAGATGATCGGTTTTTCTTTTATTCTTAATTATTTTTCTCTTTGTATCATGATGAAAAAATAGGGTGCATCTGATTTTGTCAGGTATTGTTCAAGAAGCAATGGATTTGCTAGTACGGTACAGTTCATTTTGCTCATCTTTTCTGCATTTATATAGAGCTGTACCATTATTTCCTCTGATCGCCTCTGCACTTGCGGAGTTTGTAATAGCAGATCTTGGAAAACAATTCGTAGAAAATCTCCAGGACCTCTGCATAAAGACAAGTCTTCCTCAGCTGCTTTAGTGCTTGCCTTGAGCACAAGTCCTGACTCAATTGAAGCTTTTAGCAATTTCAAAAAAAGCAGGGATGTTCAGAAAGGTATCGATTGCACTGTTTGGTTGTACATGCTGTCAGGCAGCTTTTTACAGATGTCAATATCAAATATCAAAATATTTTAGTGATATTTAGGAAATTAATTCCTTAGGCTTATTTGAAAAAGAATTCTCCTTGGTCCCTTTAAGATGCCAGTCTCTTCTAAACGTATCCTTATTGTGTCAAAATACTTGATGCTACATTGCCATGCACGAAATCTTAGCTGCGTAACAATTTACTGCCATCTTAGAAGAAGCTGAGATTTCATCTGCATAGAGTAAGTGTGGATATATATTTCTACATGTTTTGTGTGTATTATGTAGTTCTTCACATTTATAAGAACAGTAACAGTTTTTGAACAGTGTGTCTAAAGTAATATACAACAACTAAATGCCTAATGATGCATTGATTTCTGGTTTTTAAGCCACTACCGCCGAAATGATGTGCTAATGGATTTGGTGGTGTTTAGTTCTTCGGAAAACTAAGTCCCTTTCATTTTAGGTCTAAATTATTACACTGAAAACTCTGATTTCAACACTTAAGACCCAGAGTTTTCAAAATGGCAAATCCCAAAGCTTCTGCTATTTCAAAAGTGCCCAGATACAGAATTTTACTTACTACGAACACTCATAAAACTTTTGCTCTGTTGCAGACTGGAGTCAATTTCACTGGGATAAAGCCAAGGCTCTATTGCAGAAAGAGATGATATAGGATGCAATAAGCCCAGGAAATGGAATATTTCTGCTAAACTGTCAAGTCAACTTTACATGGAAGTTTGCTCTATAAGAGTTTGTAAAATGTTTAACCCAGCCAAGAATGTAATTTTCATGCCACATTACAGCATGTTTTCACAAAGGTGATGTCAGATAAGAATTGTGCTCTTGCAATTCTCACTTATAGTTTGGGATAAATGGAAAGATGCTTTAAGGTTTAAATGTTGCTATTTTCTGTATTGTAATGCAAAATGTAACTTACACTGTAGTGGCCTTCAGGCCATTCCCATTTTTATGGCTTTTTAAGGTGTACCACATTACTTACATATGGTTCTTTTATGAAAGAGTGAATGACAATCCACTGGAAAACTGTAGACTTATCCCATTTTAAAGCCTGGGAGCTGAATCAGAGAAAGGTCTCCATAACATATTGGCAAACCATCATTTTTGCTAAATCCACTCTTCTACCAGTATTCTCTTTCACTAATGCAGCAGGTGCTCATTTTGACAGCCCTCACCACTTCACCTTGCTTACACATCCATAATCTCTGATTTCTTTGTTATTAGTTTCCTATTTTTGTTATTTTTTTTAATAGATAACAGTGATTCTGAAAGGGATGTTGGTATTCAAGCCATGGTGATAAATTTATATGCAAAAAAAAGATTGTTTTTGCCATTATATGACTGCACAAACAACCCGTAATTGCTGTCTTTGCAATTTTCAATAATTATCTTCTGCCTTTAACTTTAATTCTTAACTGTTATCTCCCATAAGTTTTCTATGTTTTTTGTGCTTTTGTCCATTCTTCTGGACCTTCAACCAATTCCAAACTCCCCAATTCCAAGTAGGTTTCCTAAGTGCAGTTAGAATATTGCTTATTCTGTCTCCCAAATCACAGATACAGGAATTAGCGAATATTACTAAAGTGCTCATTTTCATTAGTTTTGTGGTACCATGTTGGTTAAAATTGGGCTAGTGCACTTAGCCAACGTTAACAAGAGAACAAGCTGTTCACATGTTCTGGTTTTGGTTGGGGTACAGTTAATTACCATCACAGTAGCTAGTATGGGGCTGTATTTTGGATTTGTGTTGCAAACCGTGCTGATAACAGGGATGTTTTCACTGTTGCTGAGCAGTGTTTGCACAGAGCCA
The DNA here is from genome assembly GCA_008033365.1 of Pseudorectes ferrugineus. Classification (NCBI taxonomy): domain Eukaryota; kingdom Metazoa; phylum Chordata; class Aves; order Passeriformes; genus Pseudorectes; species Pseudorectes ferrugineus. The sequence goes on along the minus strand of QWTY01010426.1, from coordinate 7,700 downwards.
AGGCCTTTTATGTCCCTCATACCATCCCACTCTGAGTGAGCTGGGGGTGCATGAGGAATTGTGAGGGGACACGGCCAGGACAGCTGATCCCAGCTAACCAAAGGGATGTCCCAAAACACATGGCCTCATGCTCAGCCAGTAATAGCTGGGGGAAAAGCAAGGAAGGGGAAGGACACTTGGAGTGATGGTATTTGTCTATCCAAGTCACCATTACGTGTAATGGGGCCCTGCTGTCCTAGAGATGGCAGAACACCTGCCTGCCCACGGGAAGTGGTGAATGAATTCCTTGTTTTTCTTGCTTGTGTGTGCAGCTTTTGCTTTCCCTATTAAACTGTCTTTATCTCAACCCACAAGTTTTCCAGCTTTTACCCTTCTGATTCTCTCTCCCAAACCCACCAAGAGGACAGTGATTGAGTGGCTGTGTGTGGTGCTTAGTTAACAGCTGGGGTTAAAGAACAACAGCTATTTGTTTCTCAGGTATTTCAGTTCATGGGAACTTCCATCTCCATTTAAGGTCTCTGCTTTGTAAAACCTGTCCTGTCCCTTTGCTGCCAAATACTGCCAATGAAATGTGCTCAGAAAATACAAAACGAAATAAAAACCCATTTCCATATAGAATCTCTCAGATAAAATATTTATGTTGTTTTCTAATAAACATATTTGTCGATGTTGGTTTTACGCACTGATGTATTTGTGTTTTTAGTTATTTTCCTTTATGTTGTAAGACACACCTTATTTATGACTACATGAAATGGGATGAACTGTCATCATTGCAGGTACTGAAGACCTAAAGAATACCAAGTTCCAACAAGTCATGATATTCTGTAAGTTTAGTGTTAGTTTACAGTGTGGTGCATGTAAATATAACTGTTAAGCAGGTACCTATATCAAGTCTCAGGAATGGAAATGTAGGTTCTGAGGAAACACAGAATAAACTCCTATCCTGCCTTGCTTTTCAAAAACATGTGATTTGTTTGACTCAAAATCCCAGAGAGGAAGTTGCAAAAAAAAATCACAAATAGATCTTTTCCAATGATAGCAGAAGCCAGAAGTGGAAATCTCCAGTTACATAAATGATCAAAGATCAAAATTATTATGACAGAAAGCATAAATTGCAGTTTTTATTTTTAATTCTGATGGATGAACTTTGAGTAATTCCCAGGCAGAACCTCTCTGTTCTGTCTTAAGTTTTAGTATTGGCAGAAGTGATGTGGATAGACTACCTGATATATTTGAGAGTTGCAAGTAACAAGAACAGAGTAGTATTGACCCTAAAAATTTAGACCATTGCAAGGATGAAAAAAGTGTACTACTCACTCAAGTGTAAATAGACCAGTTCAAATTGCCTTGGCATCTGCAATTTGCTTTGTGGCAAATGTGACACCAATTTTTAAAAAGAACTCAAGAGGCATTCTTGGAAGCTACACAACAGTCTTTGTTGAGATTGAGAGAATTTGAAAAAACTATGCATCATAGAATGAATTTACTACTCACTCTATGATTCATTCTATGACTCAATTTATTCTAAGGCATATTATTACCCATTTTTCCTAAGAATGGATAAACAAGTACTCTGGGGAAGCATCACAGAGTAAGGAAATTCCATTTTGTAAAGGGAAGTCAGGCCTCACGGATCAGTTGCAGGTCTTTAAAAGAGTTAAAGGTGCAAACCAGTTGGATGGTAATGCTCTTGGCATTCAAAGTACTCAGCAAAGTCTCCAAGGAAAGAGTGGTAAAGTAAACCACTGAATAAGAAGGAGTGTCTGTACTTGTTTAAACACAAAAACCAAAGACAGAATAGTATTCATGGAGGTGCAAGTGATTAGTGAAAACCCATGAATCTCCTTGCTAAGATCACTTGTGCTCATTGCGATTGTAACTGCCCTATTATAGGGGATGATCAATGAGGTGGCAGCATTGAAGATATACAGAGAAGTAAAAACAAGAGAAAACTGAAGAGCTGCTGAAGAATCTCATGCAGTAAAATGAATAATAAAGTGGCAGATATATAGATAAACCTTAAATAATACATGTGGGAAAAAATCCTAGTTCTTCCTACAAAGCAATCTGAGGAGTTGTGACACACAGTTCTATGAAAACCTAAGAGCAGCAGTCAGGAAAGGGCAAAAAAGCTGAAGGAAAGTAATGGAGAGGAGCAGAGTTCTACACCATGCCTCTGTACAAATCAGTGCTAGTCCTCCTGAGTCCTGTGTGCTGTTCCCGTCCTCCCCTGTCAAAAGTTGCATCATTAGAAAAGGTTAGAAAAGAGCAACAAGCATCATCACAAGTGTAAAACAATTCTTTTTTTTTTTTTTTTTTTTTTAAATGAGGAACAATTAAATAGACCAGAAACCTTCATCCTGGAAAAGAAGTGACTGAGAAAGAAATAATGGGGCTTTATATTGAGAAAATCAAAAGAATGTAGAAGAGAGATAGCAGAGTACCTTAAAAGAGGAGGATGGGCATCAAATTAAGCCATTACTAAGCAAACTGAAAAAAACCTACTATATGAAATCTAAAAAGAGATAAAACACCCCTAGATTAGGAAAGCACAAGCCACAAATCAAGGGTACCTAGAAGAAGTTCTGAGGAATAAATATGGTATGATCTCTCTGATTTTATCCTCTCTCTTCATACTTACTGAACCTGCTTACCTTTACAGCCCTTATCTTTTTAATCAAGCTGCTGGCTCTCCTGCCTGGCCATTCTTTCTGCCCGTTAGGAAAGGTAACTGCTGCTTGAAAATGGGATATTATAATAGCTAAACAAGACCATTAAATTATAATAGGATGTATTCAGTCAACTTCCAGCTAATTTATAGCATGGTTATGCCTGTCTCGCAAGACCATTTATTTTACATCTTTTTCTGCTCTAAATCTTTTCTTTTCCACATTGAAATGTTGCAAAATTTTAATGCTACTTGTTATATAATCAGCATGCCCATATGACTAAAGCTAAAACCTATTGTAGATAAATCTATTCCATTCAGAAAATGGAAATTCAGTTTCCATGTTGCTAGAGCCCATCTGTTAACTTCACAGGACCGTAAAAAATGGAAAGAAAATTTACATATATAGTTAGTGTTTTTTCTTTTAATTCATATATCTGCTGAAACTGCAAAAGGACTTCATGCAGACATATGGCCAGCATTCACAGAAATGACAGCTACATTTTTTTTAAGAATATATCTTTGTCAAAATACAGAGAAAAAATATTTTTTGGCAGTTGTGGGGCTTTTTGGGTTTTTTAGTGCTGTTAGCCAGGTATGTCTGAGGGTATTGAAGCACATAGGAAGAGACAGTCATTAAAACAGATATTCTGCTTGTCTTACATATTTAGGATTTTTTTTTTAGGAGAGTTTTGCAATTGTAATAGCATTTTCTGCAGATTCTATATAGTGACTATTTTAAAGGAATCAGTACAGTATTTATTTCCCTACTATGAAGTCTCTCATCAATCATATTAATTATGATTCCACAGAAAGGTCCACATAAAGTTTAAGTTACAAGACAAAGGAAGAAAACACATAAAGAAAAAGTCATCTCTGTGTTTCCAAGCAGTTCAATTAATAAACTACAAGTATGAAGTGTAAGGTCATAGACTGGGAGTGAACACGTGGATATATATGCTTCCATAGTTAGTCTCTTTTCATCCTGATTGTTGAAAGTGTTTTTAAATAAAAATACTAGAAATGTTCCTTTACTGATTTTGAAGTAAGTCAATATTTATCCCATTTTCCACTACAGTTTACTTGTTACCAGTGTTATAAATTATATTTAGCTTCATCCCCAAGTGGCAGGAATTTCTCTTTTATCAATTCTCATAGATACAACATCATATTTCTTCAGTCATACAACGAAAACTTGCCAAGCTGTGTGTTTTAAGACAACAAATATATATTAAAGAACCACTGGTTTCAGCTTAAATCCTTAAATCAGCTTAAATGTTTTCACAACATTTTCCATTGTTTATCTCACTGTGCACTAAAGGTTTCAAAATCTGGGAGCAAAAATCTGTTTTCTTTTTAGATTTTTAAAATATTTTCTTGAGAAAATTGCTGCTGTAACGTAAAAAATGCTTGCATGACCATTTTCATTCATTCCACTTAGGAAAATATCTGGAGGAATCTGTGTAAAAAAAAAATTATACATCTGTTAAGAAAATTTCTAACGAGGGCGATTAGAAGCTGTGGGGAAAAAAAAAAATTGTTAAAAATTATGAAAACTTGTTTTAGAGTCCAAACCAAGAGATCAGCACTCAAGTAGAGATCAAGGGGTTCCAGAATTCCCATTTAAGTAGTTTTTCTAGTGCTGAACTGACAGCTTCAGCTTTTCCAAGAATTAGTGTAGTGGCAATTCAGAGGAATTTTTCTGACCATTAGTGTTTTAAGCCATAGCACATAGACAGATCACCAGATATACCTCTTCGTGCCGCAGGGGACAAGGTGTGATCTGTGCTTTGGTCATTGTATGTGTTTAGAATTGCACAAAACCCACTCCACAGAACGACATACTGCATTTTACTTTAAATGCAGAAGGAGAGGAAAACATTTGCGTCTCTTGTTTGGAACATCTGGTGTGAATTTAATGATGGTGATACTTTCCTGAAGCCTTTACTGCCAAGGCAGGCAGAGGCCGTGGGCTGCCCTCACTTAGATAACAAGTCCAGCACTTGCACTGCGGTGTCGTGGCTGTCTGCTTCTGGCATTTCTCGGAAAAGAAGAGCTCTGCAGACGGCAGGTTATGTAACGTGGCCCAGAGCTGACACGACCAACTGGCTGCCAGATGAAGCTGTAAAGCATTTACAGAACCCAAAGATGTTTTTCTTGTTAGTATGGCTTGTCGTAGCAAACTAAAGGTAGTGTGAGTGCTAGTTACTGACAGGCAGAAGTATTTAGCTTAATTGTGGCATGAAGCTAATTGATCTATTCTCTGAGCTGTCTCCAGTATCTATTACAAAAGCAAGGAGAAGGAGGTGAAGGAGGAAAACATGAACTGTGTAGACACAGCATATTCCATCTGTGTAACATGTTTATTCCATCTGTTTTAGATATTCTTCCTGATTTATTATGACCTTAGTGAGGTGCCCTTCTCATTCCATTGACTGGGGAGGGTTCAAGACAGCAGGCTAACAGAAATGCACTTTTCTTTCTGAAAGCTAAAATTAGGTGGGCTGAATTCCACATACTCTCTGAAACTGAAGCACCCAGTGAAACAAAGGATGTAGTAACTGATCTGTGATCTCTACTGATCTCAGACTCATAGATTAATGAGTAAAGATTGGGTGCCTTTGAAATATTCTTAATATGACTCACAGGTTTTGATTTTTAAACCTATTTTTCTTTTTTTTCTCAGAAAGATGAAGAAATTTCTAACTTAAAAACTCCACATATAGTCCTCATATACAGAGTAGTTAAAGATTCTTACATGCTGCCTATTAAGTCATAGGTAATCTTCTTGAAGTCTCCTATCCAAAAAAAAGTATATATAAAAAAGCTAAATTTCTCATATTAACAGAGACCATTTACCCCATACATCACTTTTCCAAGATGAAAAGCAAATTTCCAATTTTTATCTTCTAACACAAAATGCAAAATGTCTTTTTCTTACAGTAAAGAGCTTTCACAGCTCACCATTTTCAGTCACAGTCACATTCTTCAGCTTATGCAACTGCTTTACTGCTGTCCTCTTTGAACTCTACCATTATCTTGTCTACTGAGTGTGTTAGCCATTACCCAGCTGATTATCTCCTTGCTTTCACAGAAAGAGCCTCCATAGAGAGAATCTTCATGCCTTTGCAGAGCAGAGAGCAGATGTATACTCTCACCCTCTGCAGCAGGAGCAATCCACAATTGCTTGACTTCATACCTTCATCACATTTGCAAAGAAATGCTGTCTGCTTATTTTTATGCCTGAAATTTTCCCTCCAAGGCTGACCAGGCATCTGTTCAATGTATTGAGGGAATCAGTGAACAGATTTAGACAACTTATTTCTGGCACCACAGGTTACTGAACAGGGCATCCACAATACCGCAGTCTCTTCTGCAAGGTTATTACAGTTTTTCACTCTTACAAACCACCTCCCTTACATTCTGCTCTAGAATTGGTGATTCTCACTTCAATTATCATCATCTTTGTACCTATCAACACTGGTACTAAATTCAGGCTGCTGAAGACTGCATCACTATTGCCCCAAATTCCACTGGAGTCATGGCTTCCACCTATGACAGTAATGGTAAGGGAACCAAGGTAACTGTGTGTGGTATAACAGAGAAAAATGGCTGTAAAGATGAGACAGAGCTTCTATTCAAATGTCTCCTTTCTGTTGAAATATGAAAGTGCTTTCTCTGTCCAATAAGACATATTTTATATAGTCACCTTCCCCATACATGAGAAGATACAAACCAAAACTGGGCATACTGTTCTGAACTCTTTTGCAAAGCTTAAGATAAAGACCCTTACATATTTGTTGAAATAAGTGTTTTCAAGCATCCCTCCTAAGCACAATCCATTTTGATCTGCAGAATGCAGCCCACTATGAGTTTCAAAAGATTCGTTCTTCGACATCAGATAGTAAATGCTTGTTTAGATGACAGATTTTGTTTGGACTACAATCATCTAATCACCAAAAGGTTTGGATTGGAAGGGTTGTTAAAGATCATCTATTTCCAACGCCCCCCACCATGGGAAGGGACACCTTTCACAAGACCAGGTTACTCAAAGCCTCATCCAACTTGGCCTTGAACACTTCCAGTGATGGGCCATCCACATCTTCTCTGGACAACCTGTACCAGTGCCTCACACCCTCACAGTAAATATTTCTGCCATCTTTCTACCATTAAACTGACCC
>QWTY01010425.1:0-31117 GCA_008033365.1 Pseudorectes ferrugineus | reverse complement strand
GGGTGAAAAACTTTTTCCTGATATTCAACCCAAACCTCCCCTGACCCAGCCTCATGCTATTTCCTCAAGTCCTGTCACTGGTCACCAGAGTGAAGAGATCAGTGTCTGCCCCTCTTTTTCCCCTCAAAAGGAAGTTATAACTGTAATGAGGTCTCCCCTCAGTCTCCTCTTCTCTGCTGAACAGACCAAGTGACCTCAGCCACTCCTTATACGGCTTCCCCTTCAGACTGTTCAGCATCCTCATCACCCTTCTTTGTATGTTCTCTAATAGCTTAATATTTAGCTGGTCATAACATTTGGAATGGATTCTGACACCTCTTACATAGGGGTTTAAGTAAGTCCCTTTCTGTTAAAAAGTTGGAGAAAAAATAATGTGGGTATAATGATAAATACAATAGTGAAAAGTTCTTAAATTTTTCGTGCAAATTTCTGGAGTAGGTGCAGAGGTAGGATAGCTCTCTCAATGGCTCTAACCCTTGATATTTTATATTAATTTATAATATCTCAGTGCAATGGTAATTAAATATAGAAGAGAATTATAGGCAAGAATGGGCACATAATATATGAAAGAGGATGCAATCCTGAGGCTAATTACAGTTGTAATAAGTGTGTAGGGAGTGATGTTAACCATGATGGATGCTTGGACAGCCAAGAGGATCATATTCATTGAAAGCAGTTGTCTCCACAATGTGGAAGCACTAGAAAGGAAACAAGGTCTTGAAGTTCAGGTCTTGAAGTTCTTACCAGCCAAATGTTTGCATGATTTGGATTCAAGATTGTCCAGCTACTGCTATAGTTTTTGACTGCAGTAATGTGTGGAGAGTAACCAGGACTGTCTTCTTGCTTACTTAATTTTAAATAAAACCAAGCTCATAATTATCTGTATGATACTGGCATTTTAGCTCAAGTTTTCTCATTAGCCCACTTAAAATATGGAATAATTTAGATATGAAACTTCACCCTAGTGAAAGTCTTGTGGGCTTTGGATGTAGAAAATGACTGTTAAGAATTGGTTTTGAGTTTTGGTCTAGCTTAGATTTTCAGAACTTAATTGGACTATTTCCTACTTGCACATGCAGCTCTGCCTATAAATTATGTATTTTAAACTGTGAATGGAAAACACACAAGGATGTATTTTAGACAGGGGAGCTTTATTCTGTATTTTTACTTAGTCTCAAGACCAAAAAGATTCAGGCTGGAATGGAAACAGCAGGTAGCATGTAAGTGTACATGTTCAATTTGCAAACTTATTTTTTGTCTTTCTAAGAAAAGAGGAGGTGGATTGCAGGAAATATTTATGTGTTCATTATCAGTGAAAGTCAGCTCATCCTGGCTTTCTTTCTCTTATAAAAGACAAGGTCAATCACTTTCAAGGGGCAGTGATAGGTGTTTTCCTGCAAAGGAAACAAAGCCCACAGGGTGATGGCAGTGTTGACAGAACAGGAACATCACCAACAAAGGCACAGTCCCACAGTGACTGAACAAGGCAAGCAGAGCAGGTCTGGCGATGGCAACAAGGGTCAGCCAAAAGCGGTGTTTGCCAGACAGGTCTGCGGTGATGAGGAAGTCTGAAGGTCAAGCCAGGACTTCAAGTCAACAAGGTGAGGCCAGGATCATCAATGTGCAAGGCCTGTGTTGTTGCTCAGGCAAGGACCAAGGCAAAGCACCTTAGCTTGTCTGCAGCTCCTAAGCCAAACCAAGGAGGCCCTAATGAGGTTTCTCACAGCTTTTTCTAACAGCTAGTTCTCTTCACAGCATCTGGATTCAAGGTTACACAGTTGCCCTACCTCTGAGCTGACCTTGAGTGAGTGCAGGCAGCCAAACCCTTGCAGCAAGGCTGAAGAGTTTGGTGGTACACTCGCTGCATTAGCCTGTCCTTTTTTATTTTTTTTTTGTTCAGAACTCAAATTGTTGAACTTTTGGTTTGTATTTAAAGAAGGCAATACTGCATGTGACATTCCTCTTTTGGAGGTAATTTAAACTTTATGAACATGTTTGTTCTCTGTTAATTGTGTGGTGTCTAAGGACCATAGTTCAAGTTATTAGGAATTGTTTTCTTGTATGTTTGTCTGAACAAAACTTTTAGCATGCTGGAGTGTAGATATTGATTGCAAAAGGAACACTGAATCTCTTGTGTTTTCACATGAAAAGAAAATACCAATAGTAATGGGGAAGGGTAGCTACTTGAAGTAATTCAATGTTTTCAGCATTAAGTTGGTCAGTTAGAGGCTTATCCAGAACAGACTTCTGCTGAAATGAGAGTTGTTCCTTTGTTTTCATTGAAAACTGTAAAGTAGTCTCATCCTTTCTAACTGTTCCCTCTGGTAACCTTGAACCAAGTAGTTGGTAAATGGTAATGCACCAATTCATTATATTCATTGCAGTCAGGTATAGGTGCGACTGTTTCCTGAGTCTAACATTTCATTTTTCAGGACGCAGAGTTCAATTACTAAGCTTTGGATCCATGCCCTTTGTCACATCTGCCTGTTGCTTTGTGCTAATCTATAATTGTCCTAACGATTTTGTGTTGGAGAGACCAGTTATTTACAATGACTAGATTTAAGGTTTGTTGGTTTGTTGTTTTTATTTTTTTTTGTCTGCATGTCATTTTATTGTCATTTGATGATGTTTTCATGAATAGTAAAAGACGCTCTATTAAAAATGTTTTATCTTTAAGCTCCTTTAGAACTGCTGTGTCTTACTTTCTAGGGTAATCACTTTTTTTGGATGAAATGTCAGGTAGGCTTTATGAAGCATTTGGTGCATCTGTTCCAGTCTGTCATAGAGTACTAGTCTGTATTAGAGAACGTAGCCTAGAAAATTTTGTAATTTATCTTCTCTTTCAAGTCTGAATTAGGATAGTCATGGGCCAAAAGAGAGCTTAAAGCTGATATGGTCCTTGTAACAGTAAATAATTGAATAGTTATGCTGCGCTATAGCCTGGAGTATTTGTGTTCATTCAGTTCACAATTATAGGCAGGTGTGCTTGTAGAGTGAATCCTGCAGATAATTGACTAGTGAAAGGAGAAGACAGCTTTGCCAAAATGATGGCACCAAAAAGAGTAATTACTTCAAAGAGTAATTACTTCAAAGAGTAATCTTTGAAGAAAATGATACATTATGTACACCTTTTGATATGTAACGAATTTTTTTTGAGGAGGTAAGGTTAATATAAACTAGAGATATTAAAAACCTTTGAATCAATTGTGTTCCTGGGTGCCCAGAAGGACTTGTTGGCTCCCAATCTTATGAAACGCTTCCTGCTAATTTGTTTTATCGCATTTCTTGTTTGGATTTTTTTCCCAGTTGATTCCTGAATTCTATTTTCTCATTAGCAGTTTTTAATGCACCTCAATGTGTGGCATATTCTTTCTCACATTGTTTTCTGCCAATATTTGTGTTTCTATTGTGTCTGACTATGTTAAATCAGTGATTTTTAATTGTCAGCTTGATGCTCCAGCTGGCAAATGTGTCAAAATGGTTTGTTTGGATTTCAGGGTTTCCATTTTCAGCTCTTGTTTACCTTGCCACACATTCACAACTTCCTTCCACTTCAGGTGCTAAAATTTCAGTGCACATCATGGAAATATTGCAGCCTGCTAGATCCAAACATACCTCTCTTTGTCTTCCTGAACTCTATCCAATATTCAAAAAAATCTTTCTTATGGTTTCCATCAGTTTGGTAAGTGTATAATCTTCCCTACTAGTCTTGACTTCTGTTTTTTTCCTCTCTCATCTCCCCCACCGCCAGGGAGCAGTAATGTGGCAGGAGAAACTAATCTCTTCCATGGAACATCTCAAAAATGACTGCAGACTTAGGAAACATAGCAATTTTAAAGCTTCACAAAATGGTCATATGTTAAGATTTATGGATTTTTTTTCTCTTTTAAATGCAGAATAAAAACCTCTCAGGTATTCAAGTTTCTTTTCAAAAATTCTTTTCTTATTGACCCTAGTCTTTGCTTTATATAATGGGAAATTATCCTTTGCTCACTATGTTGTTACTTTCCTTAAATTTCGTGTAGTTTTTGGGCAGTCCTTATAGTCTGAAGTCTTAACTGTGAAGGACACAGCATTACTTTTGTCTATAAACTCCATGTCTGTCTATAAAAGACTCGATATACTGTTCTAGTATAATTTCTGTGATTGTTCTATCATATTGATTTTAATAATTTTTTTCTAAGTTGATGTTGAAATCTTTGGTGTTAAATCATCAAGTAATGTTTCCTTTCCCTTCTAAAATTCCACTAAACAAATGTTAGCTAATTGTTAAGAATTATCTTACTGGTTTAGCTATCAAGCCGTTTCAAACTTTTTGATTTCATTTATGTTAATCCTGTAAAAATCTAGATATTGTACCAAGGGGGGAGAAAAGGAAAAATAATTTCAATTAAGAATGTTAGACATGAAACACCCGATATTATGCAAATAGCTAATAAAAAAAAACACTACATGAAAACAAATCTTAGTAATGGAAGAGGAAGCTTCCTAATAAATTTGAATGAATATTTGAATGGTTTGAATTAATTCTGATAATCGGAGCTTTTGATCAATGCCATGCTGTTTGGATTAAATGAAGGTAAGATCTAGACAGATGCAGAAGAGATAGGTGAGAGGGAAGAGAAAAAAAGAAAGAACTGAAGAAGCAGATGAGAGGAGTTACAGTAAAAAAAATACAGTATATGAAATAATATTTACATGCATAAATTAAAGAATACAAAGGAATGTCCCTGAACACTGGAAGTCACTTTGGTATGGTTAAATAGTTGATACACTTCCTAGCACTTCCAAGCATAGTTAGCAAATTAGAACAGACCAGGAACACTTACTTCCCAGGTAGAGAAAATATCAATCTATGCCAGATAGCTTTGGTGTTACAGGTCTGTCCTGAGGAGGTCTTAATTTTGTAGTAACAGAAAAACTGTACTAGGAAGAGGTAGCGGGGAGGAACTATGAGATGGTAACTTGTGTCCAAAAGTAAGTTTAAGTATGGGAAGATTTCTAAAGACAAATGAGTGATCTTCAAATAGAGAGACGTTATGGTTTTGATATCTGCAAACAGGTTAAGATGAAATGATTTTAGGAAGTGCCTCAGAAGATGCAGATAATTTGTAAAGATTGCAAAGCTGTGCAAAATAACCTTATTCAAATTGAATAAAAGGTTTTCTCTTCAGGTTCTGCTATCATTAAACTTTCAAGTTCAATTTATGATGTGGTAATACATATTTAAAACATGATTTATTTTTTATATTCTCTTAGAGCCTAAAGTGTTAGGATTTTTCAGATGAAGTTAATTTCATTATGAAGAGCTTAAGCAAGATTTACAAAATACTGTGCTGATGAGTGTTAAAAATCTAACGCACAATAGAAAATACAGAGGGTCTGCTTGAAGGGAAAGGATTTATTCTTGATAAGGAAAGGGCATTCTTAGCTATATGTAATAAGACCACTATGGTTGATAGAGAGTTAATCACACTAATGCACTTATAAAATGTGACCTCTTTTTGTGCATGTAAACTAATTTGTTTGTGGCATGTGAGTTTTAATTGATGATGATAAACCACAGTTATATATGGAATTTTGGAGACTCCTGTTTTCTGTTAATGCTTAATTTAAGCACGTCAGTAAAAAGGATACTGGTGTTTATGGTCTTGCACAGTAGTTTTTGAAAGAAGCAGATGTGAACAGCATATATATACCAAGCAAAATTGATACAGGAAAAAAAAATGCTTTTCACATTCACTAGCATTCAAATGCAGAAAATTACTTTAATACTTTAGGCATTAAGGTAAAGTGGTTGACATGATGAATAGTATGCACACAACGATTGCATGCTGTACTTTGTAACTGTTGTAAACAGTCTATTAATCTCTTTCATTAAATGTGGGGGTATCAGAAATTTTAAACTGGGCTGCCATGGCTTATCAGTTATCTAGTATCTAAGGTTATTTCTAGTTCTGTGGTGGGTTGACCCTGGCCAGTAGCTAAGGTCCAACACATCTGCCTTCTCACCCACAGCCAACATGATGGGGGAAAAATGGGAAGGCCAAAAGCAAGAAAACTTAATAAGAGAACCAAAGCAACATGTGCAAGCAAAGCAAAATAAGTAGTTCATTAACTCTTTTCCATCTACAAGCAGATGTTTAGCCAGGTCCAGGGAAGCAAGATTTCATTATTCATGTTAGTTACTTGGAAAAACAAATACCATAACCATGAACTTTCCCCCTTCCCATCCTCTCCCTGGATTAATTGCTAATTGTGACATCAAATAGTATGGAATAATCTCTTGTCCTGCTTGTGTCTTCTTCAAATTTCTTGCATGCCCTCAAGGTATGGCAGAGTGGGGAAAAAATCTTCTGATAAGGCAGTCTCATGTAGTTGGTCACCATGGAAGAGGAGTGACAGGGAACCAGTGGCAAAAGCAGAAGTTGTCTTAGGAAATAGAGTAGGCAATAAATAATCCATAAAAGGACAACTGATGGTATGTTGTGGATGAACTACTTCTGTATGATAAAAGGCACTGAAGTTTTATTCAAGTACAGTGAAATTCTAATGGTGAATTTGTTTGAAACAATGAGAACACAGACTGGGAGAAAGATGTAATTTATAACATCCTGTGAAGCCAAGGATGAATTTAATATCATAATCTCAACTCACAGTCTATTCAATAAGCCTTGTTAATTGCTTCTCTGAAGCAATTATTCAGATGTGAACCGATATAATTTATGTCTGTGTTATTTTGGTTCTTTCGTCCAAAGACATTACCAGGATCCCAATCCTATACGTTAAAAAACAAGACTCAGATAATCCTTGGAAGACTCCTGGAAGATTCCTAATAAAAAATGCTAGATTTTTAGCTAAACCCAAATATATTACCCCATTACCAATATATTGCATTTTTATGCAATAAATACACACCAGTTTCCAGTTATTATAATTCTTTTTCTTCTAGCTGCAGAACTGATTTTTTGGGGGGGATTAATGACGTCATTCGAATTCTAACAGAACTGCTGGTCAAAATGTTCAGTTTTGGTAGCAAGGAATGAAAAGTTTATTTGAAATAGTAATAGATTCATTTATTGATGCATATAAGTGTGGCAATAGGATACACTTGTTAGGTTTTGACTTCCTGAGCACATATTTATCCTGAATATATGTATGCTCACCTGAGGGCAATTTTGATGATGCATTACTAGTAGTTTCTGTATATAAGAAAATACCTGACACCTCATGGAAGAACTCTTGATTAGAAGTTTTCGGTGCTGCATTCTGGATTATCTACCTGTATTTTCATCTGATTGTGGGTTCAACCACTTGAAACTTTTGTTTCTTTGTTTGTTTCCTTTGTGTTTATTGTTGTTTATTTTGTTGTTCACTCTAGAGCCAGAAAACCTTAGACAACTTCCATGGTAGAGGGTTTTACACAAGGTTAGAAACTCATGTACAGAAAACCTGTTATAATTACAGTTAAATGTAATGGTAGAACATAAAAGGGACTCAGAAAAGGGACTTTGACAACTTTGCAACACTTTAAAACCTCCTCTTAAGACTGCCTTCAATTATTTGAGAGTTTCTTCAGCTAAAGGAAAATTTTTCCCTTAAACTGTATTTTTTACTTGTCTACCACACTGTTCCTAAATAAGCCTTAACTATCTTGGGTTCATTCCAGCTTACTTTAACCATTTAACCAAAGTGGATTATTTGAGAACATATTTAATTAAAACACCTTTTATTTTTATTAGAGGCAGGCACCTGAACCATCCTCTCTTTACCAGCTGTAAAGAAAATTGAGAGTAACTTTTGAATCAGCAAATGCCATTTACTGGCTAATATAGAAGAGCTTTATTTGGGCCCTAGAGTGTCAATGACTTAGGTGAAGATCTGGAAGAGTAGAATTCTATTTGTCTTAGCAAACAGAAGGGTACAATAGAAGAAGATCTGTGGAGTGAAACAGTCAAATATTCACCTAGAAAGTTTTATTTTGGAGTATTGCTTGATTCCTTACTCTGGAGACCATCTTCCATGTTACCTTGTGCTGAAGGGAATCCAGCATGAATTGCATGTTCAACCTGAACTTTTACATTACTGGCTGCCACAATGCAAATATAGATAGGCAGAAGTTGAATCACAATAAATGTGATTTATTGCCATTCTAGGACTCTGATTCACATTGTGTCTGTTGAAATCTAGTTCACAGCAGTTTCCTGTCTTAGGCACATGAGCAGAGAGAACTAATTTTAATTTTACTTCCACCAGGAAGAAAACTGCTTTGAACATATCAGAGGTGCACTCTAGAGCACACCGTAAGGCACAAAAATGCAAGGCAATTTCTATTAAAAAATCTACCAAGGCCCTCCCTAAAAAAAAAAAAATCTCCCTCTCCACCAAACACTGGGGGATGAAAAAAGCCCCCATATCCTGCACATTAAATTTTGAGTGTAGCTGTATCCAGAGAAGAGGTTATGATGCAAACCTAAGTGCAGGATGTAGGGATGATCAAGATATCCACTTCAAAAGTTTAGCAGAGATTCGAGTTTAAAGTGTATGGTACATAGCTTTAAATGAGCAAAAATGTCTGTCAGAAGGATTCCAGTGTAGCTTTTTAGGAACACGGAGCAAACAGAAGTGTCAGAAAAAGAAGCTGAAAGAGCAACTTGAGATGGAAATGAAACAGACCTTTTGTACTTGACGCATGCTGTAGCATGTAACATCAGCACATTTTGAGTTTAGAATTGGGCCAATGTTTCTCCAGAACAGTGATGTTTTTGATCACATGGAGGCATACTGACAAGTTTATACCACAGATACTTTATAAGGGCATGGCTCAGATAAACAAAGCAGAATAAATATCCTCCTTCAAATCATCTGCAGTTGAGCTTATTTCAAGTTGAGCTTATTGGGACTTAAGTTTATTGTACAAATACAAGTCCATGTTGTCACTACATTTTTGGAGTTGTAAAACAGGTTAATACAATTCAGTTTAAACCAACAAACTGAAAGGAAAATATTTTGAGTTGGAACCAGCAGCTTGTTGTAGCTGCTAGTAATCAGGCTTTGTTGCCTCGGCCACCTTCTTATTTGACTTTGCATATTTCATTTGAGTACCAACTGTTACAAAACATATGGACTGCCACAGTAATCCCATATGCCGGATGATAACTTGCAATTATCTGTGCAGGATTCAGAAAATGATGAGATTACAGAATATTTTAAACTGTGTATCTAGTTTAATAGGCATTTCTGAAGTGTTAAAGGCCAACAGTAGAAGTTTTACTCCCTTTAATGTTTCCAGTCCTTCTTAGGCTTTTAACTTGAAAACTTGGGTTTTCGTACACAGTTCAGGTCTTAACAGATGTGAAAAAGTTCTTTTACAGTTTAGGAAGGAGGATGAAGATGACTTAATGGAGTGGTAACAGTTTCACCTTGTTTCAAGGATGAATGTGAGTGTTGGACTCTCATTCAGCATATACATATACACAGCAGCAATAAGTTGCCCTATGAAATATTTTGACCACACAGAAGAGGAAGTGAACTTGGAGGTTCATCATGTCCATGACCATAGAAGATTAACTGTACAGTTACCTTTATATTAGATATTTCCATGGTAACTCCGTAAGAGTCGTTTTCTTGTTTAAACACAACTCAGTGCCATGCAGACTCACATTTTAACATTAAAAACATTTTAATATTATGTTAATACAATCTGGTTGTTAGCAATGTGAATTTTAAGAGGCACTTTTGAGCTCTTTAAAATTTTTGATATTTAACAAATAGGATATTTGTTTATATTTTGGTAAATGGAAGTATTATTTGAGTACTTATCCCAAGTAAATCCTGACTATTCCACATTTTCCACTCAGGAAGAAGCTTCAAAACCAAAATCATAGACATAATCAGAAAATATCCTTCAAGCCCATTTATATGGTGTTTTCTTGCATTTGTCTCTTTTATTCTGTGTTTTAGGAAATGTACACAGACAAAAGCAATAAGTACCCTGAAAATTACAGATCATAAAGCAAACTACTTGGTCAAAACCCAAAGTACATTTCAAAGAACAGGATATTTCCAACTTACCCAAGATTCTAGGGAGAGGCAGACCTCTATAACTCAGAAAGACAAACTTGAGAAGATATTAATCTTTTATACCAGATATCTTGTTTTTACAGAAATTAAAAGAAAATAAAACCGACAATAAAAAAAGAAAAAAACCCAAGACAAAGTAAACTAAAATCAAAACTGATTAGTAAAAATTAATTTCCCAATGAGTTTTTGAAGTCATAACATAAGTGTTAACAAAATGTTCTTTCGTATTCATCTTCTTTTGAGAAAACACCCAAACCCTCTAATTCAAATTGGAAGATAAAGGATTTTGTAAAGAAATCCTTACTCAAACTCTTTCATCAGAGTTCTGGAGAATGGTTAAAAACCTATGCTACAGGAAAAGTTTCTGATTACTATGGGATTTATGTTTTCTCTTCATATGATAAGTCTTATTGTTCAAAAATATTGGCAATGAAAATGTTGTTTTGAGACATGCCTTCTTAAATATTGTATTTAAATGGAAAGTCTGTATTCTACAGCTCTAGTGATACGCAAATGCTAACATCAACTGCTCACAGGATTCACTAATCATCATCTGAAGTAATTTGAATATCTGTGTTGTTATTGATCATAATTTAATCTATGATTCACTGCTGGTGCTGGGAAATAGGTGTTTGTTCTTTTCAGCTGAAGATCAGCTTGGCTGCTATATCAGTTAGAACTCTACAAGAAAGGAATACGAAAACTGGGTTGTTCACTAGATAGTCATATCTAATTTGGTTTTTTATATGGAAATTTTTCCCCCATTCCTCTTGCTGTTTGTTACATCTTGGTAGCACTTTAGAACTGGAAAGGGAATAGCACACAGATAAAGTTGTGGAAAGATGTGCCTGCACTGGCCTAATAAAATATACATTGTCTTAAAATGCATTGTATTTCAACTGTATTTTCAATGATGATGCTCAATGCCTTATTAACTAACCATCTTTTAAACAGAGAATTGCACTTCCAGAATCCAAAACTAAAGCAGAAGGCACTAAAACAAACAAAATGATCAGTTTCATGAGTCTTTTTCCTTTTCCTTATGTATCTCCTTCCCTTTGATTGATTATTCTCTTAAGACCTCATTTCTTTGTAAGTTATGAAGCAACCACATAATCTTCAGATGTCTTTAACACCATCTAAACTAGGAAAGCAGTGAAGAATTTTTTTTGTCCCCCACAGTCCAATAAAAACATGCTCAGACAATTCTCCAGTATAAAAGTACACCAATATAACAAGCAATAAGCAGGTTTTTAGAAAAAAGTAAAAAAACCCTTGAAATCATAAGCTACTGCCTTAGCCATAGACAACAGTTTTAATTTTAAAACTGATTTTAAAATTCTGAAGTTAATAAGATCCTTGAAATACAAATTCAAAGGAGAACTCCATTCATGTATTCCCTTATTGATGCAAAGAGAACAATCTTGGTTTGTGGGCAGATGTTTACAACTTGCCTGTTATGTTTTGCTATTGAACTGAGTTTTGGAAATTTTAACTCAGAATATAATTTATCCTCTCATTATAATCACATTAAGCGTAATTTTTTTTTTAATGTATAGGTCTGTCTCTCTCTTAAGGAACAACAAAACAATAAAAAATAATTGAATAGAATGCATACTAGCAGGATAATGTGAATGGAAAACAGCAGGGGATATTAACAGAGATAGCTGGTATTTTAAAACACAAACATTGATCAAAAAGCAAAGTCACCTAAGCCTAACTTGTGACTTCCCATAATTTCACTACTAAACATTTTGGGCTGTCAAATTCTAAAATTGTAACATTACTATTAAGTTCATATTTTTTAGTCTTGTAACTTTACAGACATTTCTGAATGAGGATTGTTCTTTAACAGAGATTTACATTTGCAATAAAATAGTGAAAAATACGAAAAATAGAGAAGAAGGAATGCATTCTAAGAGTCCAAGTCAGAAACAGAATTCCCTTTCTCTTTTCAAGCTGTGCAATGGTAAAATCCACAGCATGAGGAAGGAACTCTGGATCAGTGAAAGGGGGAAGAGCAGCCCCTGGCTTGAGACATCAGAGGAGCACAAACAGGAGTAATCAAATAATGTGTAACACTCTATTTTAATATCCTGAGTTTCTATGCAGCTGGAAAACAACAGCATAATCTCAGGGATGTTGGCTGTAAAAGATCCTGTATGTTAGTAAAATAAAAAATATCAAGTCACGGGTAAGAATACTGAAATTTAAAAACTTCATACATTGAATGTTAGAACAATACTCAGCACATCTTTGGGCCAAAGGACAAATAGTGTTCTTCCAAACACAGTGTGGGAAGAAGGCATGGGGCAGGTATCCTTCCACACCAATAGTTCTTATGTGGAAATTGTCATGGAAGCTAAAGCACTTTTAAACGTAGCCCACGGAATACAGCCAGTCTGTGCAGCTGTGCTCAGGGCTAGAGAACAAGCCCTGGAGGTGTTAATGTGTCCATAGTGTTAGATGTGTCCAGAGTGTTCCTGTGAGCACAGCAATACAGCAGGAGGTGAAACAGTGAAAGAGAAACATAGTGCAAGATCCTCTCTCTCCTCATGGTCATTGCTGCCTCTGCATCGAGTTTTCTCTGCTCTGTGCTGTAGGTAAATGGTCCGTGTTACCTTTGTACAAATGCTTCGACACTTGGGACAGGAAACTTTAAAATAAAATAGTAGAAGCAGAGTAGAACAGATTAGTCTTATATTGCTTAATGTGTAGTGGTTATCATCTTTATTATTTTATTTTCTCAAAATAAGTAGTATCATAACTGTGCATGAAGTAGCAAGCATTACCAATGTTATACCTGCTGATAAACATCACAGGAAATAAACTGATTCCAGTAATCTGTAAATCTTTAGTTCATACAATTTATTTTTCTGGACTATTAAAAAAATACCAATTGATTTGGGTCAGGACAAGGCATATGTTTCAAGTTTGATAGATTCTAGCATGATCAATTTTTATTTCATGTCACATGAGGAGTTATTGCTCTGTATCTAATGGGTCTGCTTGTGTTATTCCTTGCAGGAGTGTATCAGATCACTGAGAAACACAGGATAGAGACATAAGGTGTGCTTAAAAAGCAAAACCAAACAAACAAAAAAACCCCCACACTACCAAAAAACTCAAATCAAATCACATTATTAAAAATTAAAATGTTGATAAATTCCTGAATGTGCACCAAATAATAAATGTGACCAATTTCCAAATTCTTATTAATTTTAAGTATGTATGGTAAATTTAGTATAGCTTTTTGTCTTTATTCTAACCTACAGAAAATGTGATCCAGCACATGGAAATTTATAGCTCCTAAAGTCAGAGACAATCATACTGCAGAAGCATGTTAACGGATTGTAAATGTGAAAGTATTTATAGCTGATACCCAGATAAAAACTGTACTTTTCCTGAAGCAAAATATGTATCCTAAGCTACATACATATAGACACCAAACAGCTTGTTATGATCAACCTTTCAACAAATTAAATCCAAGAATATTCAAAAGTTGTTTTTATACACAAGTGGCAGGTGTGACACATATGTGTCTGTAAAATTGTTCTAGAAAAAAGCTGAGTTCTGTTGCATTTAACTCAAAGAACATCTGATAACGTGAGGTGATCAAATACCCAAGAACATACGTATTTTTACTTATTAATTCAAATTCATCATAAAGCCAAAAAAGTTCTGGGATATAATAAAATTTGTATTCAGAACTACTTTGAAAAATATTTCACTGTATGAAATTGTGTTTCAGCTGATGGAATCTCACTTAGCATTTCACTATAACATTGAGCATATTCTTCAGCATACCAGAGGGGAAACCAAAACCCCAGATTATAACACCTTCTATAAAATAAGAACAGCTAAATAACTTCTGTCTGAACTTTATCCCTTTAAGTAGCTTATCCCTTCAAGGAATGTAGGTTATGCATATTTTGTGTCATTGACTGTTTTCCAGTAATGAATACAGCAGACAAACTTGATTAGTTCAGTGTTCTAGTCTTACCAGAATTAGCTAAGCATTATTTTAATTCGAAATGGATTGAAATAGATTAAAGTGGTTTATTAATTTGTCAAAGACGCATAATTAACTGTCAGTGCCCTGTACACTACAGATCAATATCAACAGGGCAGCAAATAATGAGTTCCATGCAGACCTCCCACAAAGGCCAAGTAGGTTACACACACAAATGTGCAAACACAGAGATGGACACACACAGAGCCCTGCTCTGCTTGACGTCAGAAGGGATTTGTGGTCACTCTGGATGGGGCCATGCTCTGTTACCTGCTCTGTCTCCCTCTGTTAAAAATCACCATATATTTCTTCTGTGCTTTTTAAGCCTGTGATTTCTTAGTTTTAGATATCCCTTTTTCTTTCCAGATTTGACACATAGTGGTAGTATGTCTATGATATTTTTTCAAGGAGCAGCTGAAGTGAAAGAATTCAATAGCATCCCTTTGAACAGTCTGTTATACTGATGAAATTTCCCATAATAATTTTGATAGTTACTTTCTCCTTATGGTAGCTTTTTTTTCACGAGTTGCAATTCTGTCTGGTTAGATAATAAAAATAAGGCAACTTCATTAGAATTTACTATTTTTGTCTTCATTTAGATAAGCTATTAGATTATATTTTATTAGCTGTCATAAAAGTATGGACTACATGTATGATACACTGCTTTTTCTAAACACACATCGTGTTGTATTTCATATAATTAGAAACTACTGATGTGCTATTGTTTAACTGTGCTAAAACTAACACAAAGCAGGAACTTCCATTTTAACTGCATTCAGCTCCATACATGCATGAGTTTTTGAAAGAGGGACTTTATACACACATATCTATTTATCTTCAATTTTATTAGAGAATAATTTATTAGAACATAATTAAAATAGTTCTGAGGAACCTGTAGCTGAAGACTTTCATGGTCTAACAGTATTATCACCAATAGTCAAATGCTCTTGTGCTCTCCCACTGACATTAAAGGAAAAGGACAGCATTTATGTTGTTGGAGTAGCTTGTGTTAGAATTCACAGCTGTTGACAAACTTCCTGATTCTGTGATTCATCAGCATATCTAGTGCTCCCAAGGTGTTATTCATCTTGTATCAAGTTAGATGGTTGTCTTTTAGACTTCTAATCTTCTAATCTTTTCTTCTAGTGCCCTTTGTCAGTTAACGGAGAAGGCTTCTGCAGATATTAAATCATAAAAACCCTTTTCAGAAGTCTGCTTTATAATGAGTTGAGAGAGTCTTTTTTTTTTTTCCTATCATTAGTTTAAAACACTGACTTTTATGACTGGGATGAACCCTTATTTTCCGTTCACAGTTCTGGGGGATTTGTGGGATATACAAGGTACGTGTGAACAATACATATTAGAGCATAGGAACTGACACCTGTTTCACTGACCCTGACATAGAAGTGTGTAATATAAACCAAATTTTCAGCAAATAGAAAAGGCAATCAGCTTTTGGTGGATGATGAAAAACCCTGCAATGCTTTCTCTGCATACAGTTCATGATGACTCAAATATCTGTTACGTAGCAGGTATGGTAAATGACTGGGATCTGCCAGACTAACAGTCTACGAATTGATATACTCACTTGCATGACAGTCTGTGCTGCCCAGTGGTTGTCCATCATCAGGTAAAGAAGCATTAACCTTAATTGCTCCTCTCCAATAAGGCAATTGCTCTTCATTAAACTGGGACTTGGGTCACAGACAGATGAGCATTATAAAACTGAGATGTAGGTTGCAACATCATGGACAGTCAGGTTTGCATATTTGAAAGTCCATTAGCTGACATTGTAGAACTTTCACTACAGAGAAACAGAAGTCACTCTCCTCATTCCCTGCAGGAATGGCATTTTTACCATTTTTTTCCAGAAGATATAATTTATTTTGATATCTGTCCACCTGAGCTGGCACTGCTGGAGAATGGCACGACTAGGAACACATGTCTACCTCCAGTATTCAGTGGAGGTCACTGGAAAACCATCTTAGGTTTGATGTGTTTGAGATCTACATGGTAGTGCGGATACTTGGCTTCCTTCTCCTGGTTGTTCTCCTCAGGTATTCCTCCAGCGACAATGGATAACACCACTCTTCAAGTTCAGTGTACATCTTAGTGGCTAAATAGAAATGCAGTAATAGCCATAGTTAGCTCCAACCACCTGCAGCTAAAGCAAATTTTGAGGGGAACCTTTCTTATTCAACCATTTTAAAACATAATACACGTTTGAAAAAAAAAAAAAGAAACAAGTTAAATCCCTATAAAAGATTAAGATGTTGGAAAGATGAAGGACACTCCAACCCCATATGTTTCTGTATTTACAGTTAAAGAGAAACAATTACAGACAATCCTGAAACATTTAAGAACGATTGAGAATTTTTTCTTTTACCACACAAAAGGCAGTCTCCTAAATCATTTCACTTTTCCTGAGATAACTGAAGATTCTACATGAAAAAATTTGCAAGCTAAAGTTAGTGTAAATCTATCTTTTATTCATAAGCAGCTATGCATTCATCTGCATTCAATGCTGGTAACAGTCTCATCTTCAGTGTGCAGTTCTGGACCTCACAATTTAAGATTATTCAAGTCCTTGAATGCAACCAGCGGAGGGCAGCAAAGCTGCTGAAAGGCTGGAAGGCTTGTCCTGTGAGTAATGGCTGAGGAATTTGAGTTTATCTAGTATGGAGAAAAGGACACTGGGGGAGGAAGGGGAGATGATCTCATTGCTCTCTACAGCTTCCTGAGGAGGAGAAGCAGAGAGGGAGGTGCTGAGCATTTCTCCCTGCTAATCAGTGATGGGACACATGGGAACAGTTGAAATATGTGTCAGGGGAGGTTTGGACTGCACATGAGAAGTCATTTCTTTACCAAGAGGGTGTTCAAACATCCTGGAAGAGGCTTCCTAGAGAGGTGGTGGATGCCCCAAACCTGTAAATGTTTCCAGAGGCATTTGAACAGTGCCCTTCCAACATGGGCTAACTTGGTCAGCCCTGAATTGATCAGGTAGCTGGATGATTGTTGTAGGTCCCTTTTGACAGAAATATTCTATTCTATTCTATTCTATTCTATTCTATTCTATTCTATTCTATTCTATTCTATTCTATTCTATGTAATATGTCAGTATATTCCTGCATCTATCTACTTAGAAAAAGTATATGCTAAGCTTTCACTTAAAGAGGTACATTTAAAAAAAATAATAATAATCCTGATGATGTGTTGAATCAGTAAGGTGTGAAAGGAGATGTTGCAAGTAAATGTAATTTTGCAAAATTAGTGTAGTGAGAATGTCTACCAGTAATACTTCTCCCAGTAAAGGACACTATTAACAATTCTTTTATATTGAATACAGTAGTGGAGGCCGCTGGAATAAATAAGTTTTAAAGTGTGTAAATAGAGGCAAAATTTCAATCTAGTCTGCAAACTGAAAAAGCCCAGAGAGACAATTTAGGAATTGATATTCATAAAAACATTTGGTTCTGCTTCTGCTCTGATCTTTGAAGGTTTTATAAGCACGCTCTGCTGACTCTTCATAGTTACCATGGTGTATATACTCACATCAATGAGAAGACAGTCAAACCCTTCCCTCGAATTTAAAGTCTTTACACTACTGCTTATTTTCATTTTCCTACATCTCCCTCTTTTCTTAGGCCTTTTTCTTGTACCTTGAGTTCTCTTCCTGATCATGAGGTTAAACTGAAATTAAAGTCTACCTAATTAATGTCAGTTACTATATATACGTGCATTTCAATCAAAATTAAATTATAATCAAAACTTTGTCAAATAGTAAATTTTGTGTTGTCTTTCCAAACTTACCATCTCTTTTCAAATTAAATTTGTTATTAGCTTATCAGTCAAAATGTGATTGATCATAAACAAATCACAACAAACACAATGATTGTATAATTCAGGGTAATTAATGAAGTCCTACATTTTAACATTTCTACAATGTGATGTACTTGTTTATATCTCCTTGTACATAGTTGTACTTAATATACGTATAAATCTTGAGCCTGAGTTTTTCCTATTTACCTTTACCAGATTAAAGTCCATACTATCCATATTAAAAGAACCTGCAATAAGATATGAAAAAGTTATGGTAACGTGACAGAAATTCCAAACAGACTGTCTGGAAATGCTTTTTACCACTTTATTTACAGATATATTTTGATCAAGTCTCCTGTGAGCAAACCTCATCAGATTGAGATCTGTATTGTTTTGAAGGTTTGAATAATTTACTAAAGCTGTCTGTTACAGCAGAAATTCACAGGGAAACCAATCTTTTATAAAGACAACACGTCAAGATATCTTTGTATTCTTCATATTTGAAATTTTGCCAATAGTAAAAAAAGGGGGAAATTGTGATTTTTCAGTGACAGGTAACAGCAATGATACATGGTTACCAGAGACAGAGTTAAATGGTGTACTTTGGGCTTCAGTACTGAAATTGAAGCAGTGCAAGATTCAATGCAGCCAAATTTACTGAAGGCAGAACAAATCACATACATAGTCATCCTTGAATTAAGTATATTATGACACTGGTCAAACTGCAATATAAGGAAATCTGTTTATTGATGAAAAAATAAAGCTTTTGGAATAATCAATGTGTAATACTGATTCATTTTTCTACCTAATAGATTTAAAAGCAATATCTACACTCTAAAATAATGGAAAAACCCAGAGTAAAGAAAAGACAAGTTTGTCACCAATTTCATCCGCTGGGAATAAACCGCATCTAGATTCCTTGAAAAGACTTCTTATTTAATTTTTCTCCCAGTGCCAGATAGTTACATTGTTGAGTCCCTATGAGTAAAAAATAAACATAAATCTCGCTGACAAATGACTACAATTCAGACCGTCTTACAATTGCAGCTTTTCTAGGCTTATTTATACATGTCAAATATATATTTACAATAGGTACCAAAATAGAAATATAAGACTTTTGAAATGGAAAGTATATCTTCTAAATATTCATTCATCATTTACCATTTGATAGGAATTACAAAAAACCCAAACAAGTGTCTATATAAAAAAGTCTTTTTATTTTTCATACTCTTCCATGTATTCCCTCTTGCCATATCTGGAGAGAAAGCCTCCAAGGAACTGTGAGAAAAAAACCTGAAACTGTTATTGGTACTTTTTTATGGAATGTTTACATTATTTTACACTTTCACGGCATGGCTTTAACTAGACAAATGCAAAGCATGCTTGTATAAGTACAGTGGAAGCCAAATGTTTGATGTTTTACTGAAAAGGCAAAGAAGAAGAAAACTATAAAAAATTATATAGTAAGTAACCGAATACAAAGCTATTGTATATTTAATTTGCCCAGTTCCACTCCATTTCATAGCTTTCATCTTCCTAATATTCTTACTTCCAATTACTTTCCACAGCACAAAAATTATGCTCTCCATTCTTCCAAGAATCTATCAAATCTTATCAAATCTAGGTCTATCATTTCTAATAGACCAACCCCCAGATTCCTGGGGTTTCAGCAGCTGGGTTGGAGGAAGCCTGGGCCTGTAACAGCTTTCACAGGAGTTGCCTAAGCAACAGAGAAGGGGGTCTAGGAAATGTAAATTCCTAACATCAGCAAAGAGGTCATTGATGGAGAGGAAATATCAAACACAGACATTTTTCTAAAATGATATCTTGTTCCAAGAATTGATCACTTTATTCTTGAGAGTAATTCCTTTTCCCCTTTATCTGTGACCCTTTTATCTGTGACCCAGGAACTTTTGAACCCTTCCGTTGAAATTCTTCGCATTTTCTGAAACTGTGTTTCATGGATACATGAAAATAATGCTAACAGTAAAGAAGAAATGTGGGATGTTTCGAGGTGTCTGCATGTTTTGTTTTTTTGATTTAAGCCTCCGGGACATGGTTCTCTGGTAATATAGATATTTATATATAGATTCAGCTGCAAAAATAATTACTAAAATTACCTTATAGAGTTACAAAAACTAGCTCTGTATCCCAGATGATTATCCTGGTTTCAATACATCCTTCTTTTTAGCCTTGATAGGTACCAATTCCTTGCATAATATAGGACAACTTTTAACAGTAGTTTAACTCTGAAACTAGAGACAAGAATTGCATCAAATGGAGAAGGACAAGTAGGCTAATGAAACAAATGGCTTTGATCTTCTCCTGTCATTGAGACAGATGCATTCTGAACAGAAGTTATTATTTTTACTATTTTCCAACAGAAAAAATCAGTGTTGAATATCTCGCTATGTTTGTGAACTGCCCTGGATACTTGACAATTCCAGGAATCCTGTGAAATTATTTCTTTGCTACACATTACATATCACTTATTCTCTGCAGAATAACATTGTTTCCTGAACAGCATAATTTCAGTTGTGATAAATGTGATAAAACCAGGGATAAAACAGGAAATACAGTGCCACAGATTCCTGTAAAGAAAGAAAATTTTAAAAAGTGGATATAAGACTGAGTTGTTATAAATTCAAACGGCCCCTTTTCATTCCCGGGACTCAATATTGTTTTTGGAAAATTGTCGTCTTTTTCATCCCATAGCAGGGATATGTAATTCCACAGTTAGGATATGGACATGCTTACTTGACTTTATAGACTCAGTTGGTATGGGATGGATTGTTATCTATTTCCTAATTTTCAAACCCACTAGTTCTGATTATAACACAACTGTAAAACTCTGCCTCTGTTCTCTTTGAGTTGCACAACTAATTCAGGTCATATATTTGATGAAACCATACGCCTTTTGGAATCTTCAGGCCTAAGAGTATGACTATCACATAGCTATCATGTTGATAATGAAACTCAAACACTGATTCTGGATCCATTTTGCAATCACTGTATCAAAAAAAAAAAAATTTCCCTAGTCATAAATGTTAAACAAAGAACTCATGAGCAAGATCACTTATTCTCTGCTTAGTCTTGTATCCTGTGTGATTTTTTTTCCTTAGGAGCTGAATGGCAAAAGTAACTTAAACAGCTCTAAACATTCCTAACCAGTGGTTTAATGTTTTCCAGCATGCTGAGCTACTATTGGATTCTGACTATTCCTATTTAATGAGTGCTCAGCATGAATGAAAATGATATTACTTCATTAGGTGTCTGAATATGGATATAAGAGACTAATTCTGACACTTTCTAAAAAAGAAATGTTAATTGTTTTGCTTAGTCCAACATTTTAATGCAGGAAAATGCCTTTTAGGGGAAAATTTTAGAAAGACACTTCTAGAAAGTTTATTGATTGTTATGAAGTTAAACACTTTGGTCTTTATTCAACCCAAATGTTTTTGTGTTAATTTTCTTCAAAACTAGAAAAACTCTTGCCATTTGTAATTATACTTTGTCACATCCAAAATAAACTTCTTCTATAGAGATTTCAATTGTATTGTCTTCAAATGCCAAAATATGATACACTGACTATGTGTACATCCAGCACCAAGAAAGGGAAGGCTTACAAAGGGAAAAACATCCAAATACCATATCCCTCAAATGTTTTTCTGGTCCTAGATTCATTACCTCTTAAATTCCTCTTAGTTATTTAAATCTCTCATGACCAAATGAAAGACTACACTTGCAAAATTCATGTCATAGTCTTTGGTTGCCATATCACTGTTATATTTGTAGTTGCATGACATGACTTTATAATAGCTTTAGACACAGCTCTAATTAAAATGTTTTTTCCCATTTTTTTAATAACGTACTGAATATCTCATTAATACCCAATGTTGATGTTCCGTGGAACAATATGTAGTATTGTTATTTGTTCAGACATTTCTCTAGGGCTTGTATAGAATGTACCTTATTAACTTTTTAAATGGTATATCCTTTTACTAAATATCAAGACACATCAATTCTGGTACTAATGGTCATTATGGCATTTTATGCATTTCACTTGTCTCATGGTGAAAGCCTTTATGCATTTTCATAAGCTAACCTAGAATAAAGCTTGAAAACTGAGTCAAAGTCCTTTTGTTAAGGAGTTTCTTCAAAGACTGATGCAAATGCAGACAGTGTCGTCCTTTCGATGATTTATGTCAAGAGTTTGCTGAAGTTCAAGAATGAGCTGTATGGCTGAAAGATGTAAAGTTTAATGAAGGAGTGTGTATTGCAACTAGAGCATCAAGTATGAGAGTTTAGAGGACAGTGCTTCTTGATAAATGTATTTTCATCTGTCACAGTAAAAGGGAAAAGAGGTTAATGCCTTTCACTTTGCTAAGAGATTTTCTTTATTAAATCTATGACCTAAGATAGATGTATGGGAAAATCTAGGCAAATCTATTTGGAATATTTTAACATGTCAATTTTATTTGCTTGATTTTTTTCATCCTTTTTTACTTTGCAAATAGTCTTCTGACTTAGGAAATTGTATAGAGATTCATCACATACATAAGGACAATCCAGACCTCAAGTTTTGTTGGTGCTTAGCCAAAAGGGAAAGTAATTATTTCTGAGGTGGTAAAACACATCTTTTCAATTACTGCCAGTATAACACGGTTTTATGATGTAGGAGGACATAACTCAACAATCCTTGTATTTTTCTTTGATGACCACAAAGTTTTTGTGCATTCTCGCACTTCTTTACAGGGTTGACAAATAGCTCACAAGAGCTTATTGCACAGCTAAAGCATTGCATCTTTTTTTGCTTTGTATTTCTCTCCAGCTTGGAGGAGTCTCCCTCTTGCTCATTTTGCTGCACAAGGCAGACACTGAGCAGAACTTTATTCTTATTGATCTATCATTTGCAGTAATTGCCTAACACCTGACTTGGCCTATAATTTTTACATCTTCCATTATATTCTGTTTTGAGAGAGAATCTCTAACAACTCTATTGCATTGAAAGTTATTGCCATATTATGTTGGAAATCAAACCTTACTTCCTACTATTAATTCCTAAAATTTGACTCTGAATATCTTAAATCTGAAGGAACAATCTGGTTCTCCATTAAAAAAAAAGTCAAATGTAGTATAAAAATGCCTACAAGCTGCTAGGCATCAAAAAGTAATTGTCTTTTGATCAATATTCATAGTCACGAACACTGAAAGGTTTAAAACTGCCTTACCACACAGTATATTTTAGAGTTAACAAGTACAGTTATCAGTATAATACTTTTGGAGAAGAATTTCAAGGGCTGTTAGTCCCTTTAGCTTCCGTCTCAAAAATAATAAAAATATGGATCTTCGAAAAGTATAGTTGTTCATATATATATAGTTCAGTCATTTTTACATGGTGTTTTTACAGAAAAAGTTGCATTCTGTATACAGAAAAAAATGAAACAAGTACAAAACAAAAAGAAGGTCATAGTTGAGGAAAACAGACAGAAGAAATAATGAGGAAGGAGAAGGGAACTATCACTTGTGGTTTTTTCTCCCAGACCTCATGAAGAAAGGATGTGAACATGTTTAGTTTGCTTTTTAAAGTGAAGCTGGACAAACAAATTTAGAGTATTAGGCCTGTATTTCTTAATCATATTAATATGTTTTACTGTCATGTTTTAAATGTTCATCCTTTTGACTGATTTATGTTTGAAATGTTACTTTAGGTCTTTCTAAATCATTAAAAGTATATTTATAAAGTTATTTCAATGTCTCCCATGAGGTTTTGTTGTTTGTTTGGGTTCTTTTCTTGTTAGCTATCTGTGCTTTCTTTCTTGTAATTTACATCCCACATGTGTTCCTGACATTGCCTATTTTTAGGGGAACTAGAGACCAAAAAATTGACCTTTTCTCCCCATTTGTTATCTTAACCTAGAAGTCGAACAATCCAAACTTAAGTTACAATGATTTTATTAATTTAAACCCCACTTATTTTCTGTATCTTTAATAATGTGACAACCCAAACTGTGTACAAAATTTCACAGAACCACAGAATCAGTAAGGTTGGAATGAACCACTGGAAGTCATCTAGTCCAACTTCCCTGCTCAAGCAGGGCCCCCTAGAGCACGTTACTTAGGATCACATGATAGCAAAGATAGTTTTGCATTATGAGAACTCACTGAAAAAAAATTAATTGCCTGAAACAAAATTTTTTGGTAAGCTCTAAAAAAAAGTCATTTGTTGCAACACAGAGCAAAATTTGACATTTGATGTGTCCAAGTTAACGCTGTGAATTCCCAAGAGATAGAGTGCTGAGCAGGTAAACAAAAATGTTTTGCAAATCTGATTGGCACCTCTCAGCTGTTTCTCTAGGGATATCGTCAGCATAACTTACCAATAAGATACATCATTTCAGGATGATATTTATTCTCTTTTGAAAGCTGTAATTATTGAATCAACTAACAGCTTTTTTTTCTCATGGAGGCCTGATTAGTTTCCTTATTTAAAAACTCAAGCATTAGCTCAAAATAAGACACCATTGAAAACCAGAATAGTTTTGATGAAGTCCGTTGATGGATGTTGACATAATCATCAAGAGTCATTTAATTAAATAGAAAACTGAAATCAATAAATTGAAGCTTGCCAGAAGTTACATAAATGACAGGAGAAATCCTGTACTAAAAATTAATTTTTAAAAATAACAAATTATATTTTGAGGTAGAAATAAAGATCACTCATTCATCCTGATTGAGTAGATTTACAATTCTTTTTTATTCTATAACTAGTTAATAGTGTGATGACACTCATAAGATTTTTATTGTACAGAAAATAGTGCATAAGATTTAAATGTTATGGAAATATGTAATGGGTCAATACCAAACTGTATACAGGATTAAGTTAAGAATAGAACTTGATCTTATCTTTTTCATAATAATCATGTGGAACTGGAAGTATGAATCTGTCAAGCTGTAGTCTCTAAACTAGCCATGAATATAACCATAATCTTCATAGGTCATTTTCTTTAGACCTCTTGAAAAGTATAGTCACTGACCTCTGTGCCAGTCCATCTCCACTCTGAATTCACCATTATGATAGATGCTCTGTGGATTAAATGGTTATATGTGCATGTGCGTATGCTTTCGGAAAAGGAGACAGTACTAAGTAAACAGCTGGCACAATTCCAAAATTTAAGTTAAAAATAGAAAAATGTAAAAGGAAGTCTTCTTGGTATTAAAATATCTAAAACATCTAACTTCACATGCAACATTTTCATTACAGATTTTGGCTTAAAAATAAGTATAATAAGTAAACAGTGTCAGATTTTGCTTTAAGAAAGTATTGTATGGTGCTGTTACCTCCCAGTGGATCTCCCTTTCCTATAAACCTTAAGGTTTGAATGGTGTGGTACCTTAAGGTATGGATACCTAAACATTTTTCTGCTATTTCTTAATGCTCTTCTGTTCATACTTGATGGAAATTATATCAATAGGAAATATTTGAAGGATCCACACTCTAGATTCAAGCTTATGAAGAAATTCTGCTGCTCCTGATGACCTGCCACATAGTTCTGTTCTGCTGAAATTACTATATTGTGCCACAAAGAAGCAAGATGCTTTGAGATATTACAGACAGCTTCATAATGGGGCAGTTTATTGAGACTAGATTAAGGGGACCTCAGACCTATCATTAATCATTAATTTGAAATTGTTTAGAGTTATAAAAGAGAAAAAAAAAAGGGTTAGAATATGAGCTAGAACTGAAAAAATTTCCCGCTCAGTGTCCAGTATGTTTTCATAGTGTCACATCTTACCTTTTTCTTCTTCTAATTTCTATATTGTATTCTGACATTGCTTATGTTAACAAATTGAAATTTGAAATACAGTGTTTGTGGCCTCTCATTCACTAGGGAATTGTTCAAAATTAATATGGATGACAGTATTTAACCTACAGAAATAACCATGATCTGCTTCCAAAAAAAATATACCAATTAGGAGTACTAATTGCTTTCCTACGTAGCAGAAAGAATGAAAACAAACCAAGTGGTTATGATTCTATTTGTGTTTTCAAATCTTACTGTGCTAAGATGTCTTTCACAGTGTTTTGATGAGTCCACTCAATACAGGTTTCACGAAATGAATCACCAAATGAGAATACTTGTCACTACAATATTAAAATGCTTTGTATTAGATTCCCCTTCTGTTTGCTTTAGAGGCTTTTGGAGAACACTTGCTCTCCCTTTAAGTTCCAAATATATTAGTCATGGGACATCACTTAGCATATTTACTTTACTACAGTGTGTCAAGAAGAGTAAAAGACTCAGAGGAGAAAAAGGAAGTCATTTTAAGGCTGAAATTATAAAGAAATAGAATAATTACTACTAAGTAGATTAATAGTAGAATAGTAGAATAATAAATACTAAAACTTCATACCTATCTTTTAGTCTCCCCAGTGCCTATGTTTCACATTCAGGTATTGATTGCCATATCAAAATATTTTCACTAGCACCATAATGCAGGCAGGCACTTTTATTCAATACATGTGACACAGAAGACATTAAAAGCAATTTTTAAAAATTAATATAGCGTGTCTTATCTATGAAAAATATTCCAGTTTTATTTTCCTCTAGTTCAAATTCTGTTGTCTGAATTACCTGAATGACTAGAGCTTGGGAGGCAAAATATAAAAAAAATCCTATAAAAACAGGACAGGAGTCATTTCAAGATAATTTTTGTCAAAAATGGATTGTCTATTACTAGTCACTGGCATTAGAGAGCTGGTGAATCCTTCACCAGTATGCAAATGGATTGAATTTATGGTAGTTATTTGGTGGGGTTTATAAAATACAAGGTTTTCTGATGAGGATTGCAAACTGGCTTGCTAAAAACAAAATTGTTTTAATGAGTTCATAGTCATTAACAAGATTCCACATAATGTTAGGGGAGGAATGATTTCCCACAACCTGTCAGAGAGAAACGGTAGTAGAGGTACTGCCACAGAAGTAGTGACAATTACTAAATCAAAGATTAAGTTCAAAATTGACTCCTGAAAACATTAAAAAGGATTTTTTTTTTTCAATGACAGAGAGAGAGAAACTCCAGTATATCATTCAGAGTAGGGACTAAATTTAAAAAACCAACACTTCGTTCTTGAGGTGTCGTTCTGCATAGATGCAACATAAGGACCTTAAAAGTGAGGTTTTGGCCAAAATGAGGAGTGCCTATCTACAAAATCTGTTAAAGGTGGAGCCCTTTACGAGGCTGTTGTTTGGTAGAATAACAAAAGTATGAAAAGTATTCATTTTTAACAGCTTCCTCTGTTTTCAAAGAGAAAGGTAATAGCTGTAAAAACATGTAGCTAAATAGTGGTGGAACTCTCTTGAATAAGAAGTATTAGCTCCACAGTAATCACTGAGCATTTTGAATATGCTGATTATTTTTGACCAATATTGGTTCATATTTGAAATAAAATGTCTTTACTGGAAAAAGGGAAGTTATTCCAGAAAAATTCCGAACAGTGTATCATGGCTAATTTCCCTGGATAGGAAAAAATTATTTCAGAACTATCTATGACCAGAAATTGTTAAGTAAATACCTTGTGTGATGTCTATTAGTGGGTCTTTCAGGAGCTCTTTCTCTTCTAAGTTCAGTCCATATATTGTAGCTGGAACCCAGGTAATTTGAAAACTCAATTGTTATAATATTTTTACATTTTCATATTTATGTTATAGAAACAGTTTCTGTTTCAATAGATATCTTCTATTGTCTACACACGACACAATAAGGTACCTGAGTTAAAATTCAAGATTTCCAATACCATTGGGAATACAGTCATATCATAGTCACTATATGTCCTTGGAACAAAGATAATATAGTATATTTTACAGCACGGTATGCAGAATTGTCTTTAAGACAGTGATAATTGAATTAGGTCAGCAACAATACAGCCTCTGTAACTTTTCAGAAGAACTCAAGACTACATCAGAGGCAGAAAATAGTTTCTGTGGTAGTTGTGTGAGTAACTGACAGCCTTTTCTCTTAGTTTACTTCATTTTTTTTGATTGTTCATAGTACTTTCACTATCTCTAGGATTTGGACATCCATGAGAAAATAGTAGGACTGTAATCCATCTATGTTTTTTCTAAGTAAAAATCTGGAGCTATTGATTACCATCTTTAACTATTTGTCTTGGCTACTCTTTAGATATTTTAAGAATACACTGAATGAAAAAAAACAATCCCAGAGAACATTGTTGCTCGTAAACATAAATACCTGTATATTATAAAATCGTGCAAACCCCTGTTGTGAATATGGAGAAGCTTTTTAATTTTAAATATTTTTTGTGAATTTGCCACTATCAAGTGTTTTGTATACTACAATCTATCTGCCTCAGGCAAAGAAAAGAACAAGAGACTCTTTCCAACACCTATTAGTTTCTTCCATCTCTCCCTGGGAAATAAACAGGTCCAGTTGTTTACATGTAGACCAGTAGACCTGGCAAATTATTAAAGAGAAAAAGGAGAGAAGTGCAGAAGTGTTAATTATAAAAACCTATAAGCACACACAGGAAAAAAAAAACCAACAAAAAAAAGAACCTGATTAAAAACTCACAACATTGGCACAAGATCGTGGAAAAGTATGTGAACAAGTTCAATTAACTATTACACTGCAACCACCTTTAGTAAGATGCTCAAGCAATCAGGCTGGCAGTAATTTTAAAATAAAATTCCTAGCTGTTGAAAGCAAATATATATTTAACACATTTAATCACAAGTCTTGAGTTTCAGCTGAAGGAAATGCTCATTATCCATTTTCTCTGGGTAGAATGATGAAGATTTTTTAATAGCTGAATATCCAGAATTTTTTTTGTAGAAATAAAAATAGCAAGTTTACTGTCAGACAGAAAGATTTGGATGTATCACCTAGCTGAGAAGGCAAATAGGAAAACCTTTACAGAACCATATAACCAGATTATAACCCTTATTACATCGAAGGACAACATTGAAATATATGGAGAAAGATACTCAACAGCTTTTTAGAGCTTTTCAGTCACCATGAAGAAATTTATTTTATTTTTATTTGATAGATTAACTTGAAGGGAAAATACATGGAAAGCATGATGAGAAGGAATGCTAATAGGGGTTTTTGTTATAAAGATGTCTTATATTTTTTTCTTACTTAATATTTAACGTACTTGAATTCATCCAGATGGGGACAAGAAAGCTGGTGAAAGGGCTGGAAGGAATGTTCTGTGAGGAGTGGCTAGGGATTTTGGGTTTGTCTAGTCCAGAGACAAGGAGACTGGGAGACAACCTCATTGCTCTCTACAGCTTCCTGAGGAGATGAAGGAGAGAGGGAGGTGCTGAGCTCTTCTCCTTGGTATCAAGTGATAGGACACATGGAAGTGGTTCATAGCTGCATCGTAGGAGTACAGACTGCACATTAGGAAGCATTTCTTTACCAAGAGGCTGGTCCAATTCTGGCACAGACTCCCTAGAGAGATGGTTAATGCCTCAAAACTGTCAGTGTTTAAGAGGTATTTGGATAATGCCCTTAAAAACACATTTATCTTTTGGTCAACCCTGAGCTGGTCAGGCACTTGGATGAGATGATCATTGTAGGTCCTTTTCCAATTGAATTATTCTATTCTATTCTATTCTATTCTATTCTATTCTATTCTATTCTATTCTATTCTATTTTTTAAAACATTAAGAAGAAAACCTCCAAAATGAAACACCTCCAGTTTAGCAATAAGCTCATATGGAATCCCTGAAATGAACAAGTTTTAAATTATGATAATATTATTTGTGTCAGTTTGATGTATAAGAAAAAAATACACAGCAATCTCAAACCGAAAATTTCTTGACAGCTAGATATGTGTCAGGGAGCAGCAGAAACAGGATCATTTCAAGAGGGAAGGCAGCTTAGGATCCAGGGTGACAGTACAGCCAGTGATGGCCTGGATCATGGTGTAGTGCTGCAGAACAAGTAGAGCGAGTGGAATTGAGCAGGTGATAGCAAGAGGGTACCATAAACAGTACAGAAACCATCATCCTTGGCAAGGTAAGGAGTCAGGTTCAGGTCATTCCAACCATCTCAGCATGAGCAGGAAAGACAGCTGAGCACAGGTATAATCATAATCACAGCACAGCTCAGACCAGCACTGGAGGAGTTGAATTGAGTAGCAATGCTGCTCTTCATCCATGTCAAGAGAGAGGGAAAGGGTCCCAGGAAAAGGTGGTCAGGACCATTAAAACCTACCAGAATACTCAGAGCCCTGACACCACCTCAGTTACTGTTCTCCTTTATCAAAAGAATGATACAATGAGTTAATTTATTTAGCAATGCTTTGTGGTGTTTGTATACTACTCCTTTCTCAGAAATTTCTAGTGCAATCGAAAAGTTTAATGTGCATAATCATAATCAGAATTAAGAGTTGAACTTCCTCATCTGTTTGACATATTCCTGTCACACTCATTTGTTGTGTGTTTTAATAGCTTGATGGTAGAAATATTTCTTCAGAAAGGAATAAGCTCAGAATCACCTGGAAATCAAATTTTGAGTACATGCTTATCCCCCCACCCTAAGAACAGAACAAGTGTATACCCACTAACCTTTCTTTAACTAATTCCATAACATCAGGTATATCTCAAGGATATTCTTTGTGTCAGAATGTTTTGTTCTGACAAAATGAGGACAAGGACAGGTGAGATGATCTGAATAAATAGGTTAACAACATAAACTGGAAATAAATGCAATGTTTTTGGTTTGTTTTCATTTAAAAAAGTTTCTTGAGATTTATGTCTTTGACATTGAGAGAATAATAAATAGGTATCTCCCCAGAAGTTATAATTCATTGCTTAAAATCAACAGCAAAATCTTTCTTCCATGGTGAGACAATTGAGCTACCTCCTGGAATTTAGTGCAAAATATCAGAGATTTTTTTTTTTAGTTTTTCTTCAGCATCTGCAAAAATTTGACATGGATAAAACATTTCTATACATATTCCTGACATGCTGAGTGAGATATTTTCATCAGCCTACACTGCAAAGTGTTTTTGGGGTAAAAAACCCCTGGTTATTATAATGCTTTTCTTTCTCTGGTGATTTTAAAACCACTTACACACTGTAATTGAAATTTTGAAACTTGTCTGATTCTCAGACATGCTACATCATGTTTGGGGTTTTTTTGTTTGGAGGTTTTTTTGGTTTGGGGTTTTTT
>QWTY01010423.1:0-12775 GCA_008033365.1 Pseudorectes ferrugineus | reverse complement strand
ACCTAGCTTCACCTAGTAAAATCTAAGGAAATCTTCTGTGTAACATTGGAATAATAGAACTTGTTTCAAACGATCTTCCAAGAATGTTTAAAATGTTTCCCCTGGCCAGAGACCTTACGCTGAATTTCAGCCAGCAGCAAATTTTTTGCAACCAGTGTTATAAATCAAAACCGGGTTTCTAATGAAACTGCTGACACAACTTTAACTGTAATGGTACTTTCAGGCAAAACTGTAAAGAAATTGGAGCCCTACACTCAGTATTCTTGTGCCATATCCAGAACTGCATTTTTTTTTACCTTCCTCTTGAGTTCTTCTCTGTGTCACAGCAATGCTGAGAATTACTGTAATTGTCCTGTAATGGGGAATGTAGATATCTGCTATACCTAGTAAAATTCTACTATATAAACCCTCTTCCTAGAAATATCAAGAAAAAAAATGGTCAATATTTTTTTAATGATTTCTCTATGAACTAACAGCTCTGTGTGTGAGTAGCTGCCCAGACCACTCAACATCATATTTGCTCTGAGTGCACAACTGAAATATCAAAAATATTAAAAAAGGAAGAGCAGCCAATATTCAAAAACTCTTCTTGGTCGAACATCTATGTAGAGCAGTCTTTTGCTCCAACATTCTTGAAATCTAGGTGAAAACTGGGTGAAACTGCAAAACTGGCAAGTGATGTAATTTTGGGAAGATCAGTGGTCCCACAGAAGCCCCTTGTGCATTAAAGCCTGTACAAGCACAGAGATGTTACAAAGGACATTAGGAATGATGGAACACTTGGGATGTTATGGCACTTCAAAATGGATTTCTTTGGAAATAGAATGAAAATCAGGATTCTGGTGAAAATTTGAAACCTCTGAAAAAGCTGTGGTTGGGGGACTATCAGAAGGATTCTTCTAAAAGTGATCCCATATCAAAAGGGATTGGAAAACTCCCCTGCAACAATTTAAAAATCCCTGACTCTTCCAAGCAGAAATATTTCTGAGACAATAAGGTCATTTTTAGTGAGATTCTGTGGAAACACAAGAAGGTTCTCCATTGGAAATCTGGTTGTTTCCCTCTGTGTTTACTGCTGTATTTCAGAGACTATAATATATACATGTATTATCATAAAGATTTCAAAGGCTCTTCCCAAGTATCATCAAAGGAAGGACTTTGAAATCAACTTCCCTGCCTGTTCCCCATAAATTTTGTTCAAAGTCCAGTCAAAAGGCAGGACACAATGCTTCTTGAAATCCAGAAACTGGGAAAATGCTCAGGAATATGGTTCTAAGTAGCCTAAAGCCCTTGTTAACCTTCCTTACAGTGATCGGACTCAGTTGTTTCCTTTTGGAGTTTCTGGATTAAAGACACCTAAGACACAGAGGATACCAGCCAGGACAATGCATGGCCAGTTTTAAAGATCCTAAACCATTTACAGGCATTGCAAATTACTGTCTAGTTGCTGATCCTGCAGTGCAGTGTCCAACAGGGAGGATGGGAGCTCTTTATTTTTGCTTTGCTCAACCACAACAAGACATTCACATTATTTTCTATGGGATGGTGGATCTGCATTTATCTCTCCAAGGCTGAGTTATTTGAGTTAATGGTTTTATCGGACTGTTTTTCTGTAGGGTATGAACTAGAAGGGAATCTGGCTTGCTTTCCTGTTGCAATTTTATTTCCCTAGTGGTTGCAAGGATGAAAGTAGGTTTGTCCCTCTGCAATTCCAATGTGTTTGGACTGAAACTCAGTGTTGTTCAAGGATGGGCACTCCTGAGGACCACCTTGGAGCCCTCTGAGGCATTATGGTAAAGATTGTGGCTCCAAATCTCAGCAGCTGGAAGTGGGCAGAGCTGAAATCAGTGTTGCTGTCCACTTGGGGTCCTAAATAAGAGTTGTTGGATATCTACTGATGCTCAGTCTTTTTGTCTCTTGAAAACCATTGCTGAGTAAAATAGTGTCACTTGTCCCTTTACTGACAGCAATGACAGGTTTAAAAGGTGTCAGTAAAATAATTCACAGAGGTATTTTTTGGGAATAACTGATTTTTTGGACTCAAGTATTAAAAGGAAGGAATGAATTTATGAGAGTATAAATCCGCTCCTGTATGTTTCAGAATATTTGGTGGCTCGGAAATCATAAGTTTATAGGTCAAATGGGACATCTCAAAGGCTCTCAACCCAAACATCTTGCTTCTTTGGAAGACTTTCTAACAAAAGCAAAGGAAAAGTGGAAGTGGAGGTGGCATTTCAAGCCAAAAGGTGCATGCTCTAATGGGCTGAAAGTCATCTGTTCTATATGCTCATTTATACACACTGTGAACCTTCTAGAGAAAAAATGAAGCCTTTTTGTTTCAGTGTGCCATGAACCATTTTGACTTTTTTCCAATCAGGTGACAGCACTCTATTGACTCTGAATATCCAAAAAGTTTTGTTGACCCCAAAGTGCATTTCTTCACAAGTAACCCATTTTTTCTTCAAAAATCCGAACACACTCAAAATTAAAACACTTGATGTTCCTGTCTCAGTGTTTATAAATATCACCATATGTGTGATATTCTGATTAAACTCTTTATTTTGTGTTATGACTTCGGGCCAGTGAGGTAGCTTCTGAGTCCAGAGGCCTGGGACTCTTCATCCTTTGTATGTTGACCTGAAACCTTCCATCTAAAAGGCAGAGCAAGAAAGGGACACATGGTTCCAACATCCTCATATGACTATGTCCAGTAACAGCAATAAATTCCAAAGCCAAAATAGCTGATATGAGGCAGTTTTAGTAGACTTTTTTTTTTTTTTTTTTTGACAAAACCTGTGTTTTTGCTGTGTCTTTCTTGGTGCTTTTATAAGATCTCACAAAGACCTCTGGACTTTCCAAAATGCTGTGTCCAGGATCCTGTTCTTTGGCTTTCAGTCCGCCATCAAAACTTGTGGTTTTATTTCTGTTACATTGACAGGAAAGAAATTTTAATACAGTGCTGTGTATTTACTTTATCTGCTTGTCTTTACAAATCACTCTACAATCCCAGGGTTTGGTATGAGACAGAGAGAGAGAGAGAGCAAGAAGTAGTATTTATAGTAAAACATGGGTAGTCAATAGCATGTGGGAAAACAACTGAATCTGAAAATGGTCCCAAAGGTAATTTGCAAATCTGCTGAAATCCCGAACAAGCTTTGATTTAACCGAAGCTTGAAATGGCTTTTATTTACTGTCTATTGTGGAATAAATGACATCTCATAAACAGGCTTTATCCATTACCACAGAATGGCGATCACTGTGTTAGGGACATTTTATCCTCTTGATATAAAACAAGATATGCTATAGTGTGTTATTACAAATAGAAAAATCAATGCTGAGACACACACCTCTGAAATTTCATTTTTGCGGAACCCCATTTTCAAAAAATGTATTCTCTAATAAAAACGTCTCCATAACCAGGGGGATTTACAAAACACTGAGCAACAAAGAACAATAACAAACAATGAATAAAGTGGCTCCATCCTGAGTCTTTTTGCTGTACATTAGTCACACACTTGCATACATTTCTGAGCGCTGAGCAAAGCTCCCACTAGGCAGGGAAGCAAACCAGCTGAATTACCTTCACTTTTAAGCGCTTTATGGAGAACACACACTGCATGCCAAGTTGTGCTGGAGAGGAAAACTTTGTGGCAAAAAGAGCCTGATGCAGGGATGGAGTCATCCAAAGAAAGACTTCCCTTATTTTATCCAAGGTCTGGATCAGAAAGCCAGCTGAAAGCTGGGGTTTTTTGGGTGAGACTGGTGTTGGTAGTTACTTTTCATTCACGACAGGTCTGATATATTTGCCCCTATTCACTGTTCATTACTTAATGCTGATTCATAAGACTCTGTTTCTTTGATAAATTTTCACCTGAAAATGCCTGAAAACAGATTTTCCTCCAGTCAGTCAGTTACGAATTGTTCAGAGTGTCTGCTCCCACTGCACATAATTGACCCCCCCAAATATGATACTGTAACTGGACTCTGACTGGATGCCTGTAAAACTAAAATTACATGAAGTAGTGAATGGCAAATAACGAACAGTGATTGCATTGATCTTCTTTTTTTTTCCTAATGCATGATTATTTGTCTCTGGAATTTATGATTCTTCTGAGATTTTGAGACTCATCAATCAAGTGAGTGAAACGGGGAGTGAGTCTTCCCCAATACCATAGTATATGAGCTGTAAATGATTGTGAAGTGACTTCCCTGAACACTCCTGAAAATGCAGATAAATTGCTTTTGAATTATTCAGTTGCCAGAAATCAAGACCAGATAGCCACCTTTGGTGGGTCAACAGCATCCCAGGGACGTGAAGCTGAGTAAGGAAAGAGGGCCCCCTGCTCTTGCAGCAGCAGCAATCCCATGGAAATCTGAGTTTCCCACAGAAAGGGAAGAGTCATCGTCAAACTCAGCTGGCATTCCCACCCTTATAAATCAAGGAACAGCTACTTCCAAAAAGTGCTTTCTGATGTTTTTTATAGCCTGGGCATTGCTTCAGTATAACTTAGTTCACGTAGATTGGTTCCTAATTTATTGCTAATACTCTCTGTCTAAAATTATCCCATGGCTTTAACGTCCGTGGAGAAACACATGCGATGGGTAGCTGGGTTTTCACAGGCCCTGCAAAAGCAGATGTCAAAGACCAGATATATGACTGTCTCCTCCTCAGGCAGATAAGTGAATTTATTAGGATGACTTGCAAAGTACTGTGATCCTTAATGTAAGCAATCATGATGAGGTCACATTTACATTGAAAATGATCTCACAGCCCCTAGGGTTTGCCAGCCAGCACTGGGAAATCATCCTT
The DNA here is from genome assembly GCA_008033365.1 of Pseudorectes ferrugineus. Classification (NCBI taxonomy): domain Eukaryota; kingdom Metazoa; phylum Chordata; class Aves; order Passeriformes; genus Pseudorectes; species Pseudorectes ferrugineus. The sequence goes on along the minus strand of QWTY01010423.1, from coordinate 7,965 downwards.
GCCTCTTGCTGTGAGAAATAGGATCATAGAATTTTTGAGGCTGGAAAAGGCCCCTAAGATCATCGATTCCAGCTGTTCCCCAGCATTGCCAAGGCCAGCACTAACCCATGGCCCCAAGTGCCACGACTCGGGAAGTCACGACAAGGTGCTGCTTTGGGAAGCGGCATGAGCAGCTGGGGTGGTGATTCTGCTCTGAAACAGAGTCTCCACAGAGATTTCAAGGGAAGGTGAAGAGCTCTTTAGGTTTTCTTTCTGCTGCAGGCAAAATTTGCTGTAGCCCAAGGGCTGGCTGCAATTCCCTGTGGGAAACACCACCTTTGAGAAATGCATTCAAGGAGAGGTTTGCCTACTGCAGACACAAATAGAAGCATGTGGGGATGCTTTCAGGATGCAATTAAGAACATTTCCTTGGACTAGAGAAATCCCTTCACTCTATTTCTTTGCGCCCTGTGTCATGTTCTGGCCCTCCTGTGCCAAGAGTTAAAATGAGGACAACATTCTCAGTTACTTCAGTAAAATTACGGTCAAACGCCTAAACTGATAAATTTCAAATGTAAAAAATGGAAGAAAAAAGATATGAGATCAGCAATGGCCTCTCAAAACACGGCCAATGTGGGGAATTACAGCTGCCCTGCATTGTGGAAGGGGTGAGACTTCAGGCTGTGGGTTGCAATAATGAAAATAAATATCATGCATTTGTTACAAATGCTATAAATGCAATTTCTGGCCAGACCCTTACAAACAGCTACTTTGATGCAGATTTAAAGGACCTTTTCATTGTTATTTCACTGCATTAAAAATGTAGAGTTGTTCATGGTTCAGGTTCCTCCAGTTCCAAGGACTTACCTGCTGCCTGTGTTAGGGGCTGGTTAGTGACAACTGTTATTTGCAGTGACCCCTGGACTCCTCAAACCACTGCACCTGTTTGCAGCAATTCAGGTGATATGGTGGGTGCTTCAGGTCCGCTTAACCAAGACATTTCAAGTCACTAAAGTGATGGAAAAATCTGATTTTTCTCTTGCTATTCCAGTTTGAACCTACACATCCCAGCACACCCAGACACAGACAGTCAGCCCCATGAGGACTCCTGTAATGTCCAAAACCTTATGGGATACACTGAGGATATGGACCAGGACTTGATAAAGCTGATTTGACAGCCTGCACTATTGCCAGTCTACAAATATTTAGCCACTTGCATGGTGATTCAGTAGAATGAACCCCTTTCATTGTGTTGGGCAGACTAACCGAGGTTAAATGTTTCCTTCAATGTGGCTCAGAAGATGCTCATGCCTCTGTATGTGTCTCCTTTTGGAGCTCCTCTGAGGGGGAATAGTCTCAAAGCAAGGTGGTATGGAGGGAAATGTCAGTCGGTTCTCTCAGCTGGTAGAACAAGAGGAAACAGTCTCAAGTTGTATGAGGAAAGCTTTAGATTGGATATTAGGAAAGATTTCTTCACTGAAAGGGTGGTTGGGCATTGAAAAAGGCTGCACAGGGCAGTGGTGGAATCCGCATCCCTGGAGGGATTTAAAAGCCGTGTGGATGTGGCACCTGGGGACATGGGTTAGTGGTGGCCTTGGCAGTGCTGGGGGAATGGTTGCATTCGATCTTAGAAGGCTTTTCCTACCTAAATGATTCTGTGATTCTGTGAAAAACTCTTCGGTTTGTGGGCTGATGGAAGAAATAAGAAACTGCCTCATTTGTCCTCAGCTCTGCCCTTTTTTGTTTTACCACCTCTCAGTCTGGCTCGCTGTATTCCAAAGGCATATTTTTCCATTTGATGCTCATGAACAATCTGGGACACATTTTCACCCAGCACTGACTCCTTGCCAGGACTCACCAGACCACGGTGAGTCCAAATGACATGCAGATCTGCAGATTGCATCTCTTGCTGGAGATCCTCATGCATATGGATCAGGCTGCCTCGTCAGGTGGGGATGAGCTCTGCTCACAGAGAGTATTTAAGGAGCGAATGCCTAATGGAAAACTTTGAAAGACAGTCTACTTCTAGAAACAGTTCTGCTTGCACCTCCAATATACAATATTGCTCTTCATTTCTTTGTTATCACAGAGGATATTTGCATGAAAATAGGATCCTTGCTTTTAAACATTCATCTGTTCTTGCTGCTTGTTGCTTGTTGGGAGGCTTAATGCCAGTGGAGTCCCAAACCAGTGGCTATATGGGAAATAAATGGGTCAGGGATGGGAAGAGGAGGTCTGGAGAAATGTAATGGTTGAGCTTGTATTTTGCTGCCAGATTGTTCGGGTAACTTGTATTGAGGGAACATGTCAGAAGGAGGCAAGGAGAGAGTCTATCAAGTTTGAATCTTTGACCTTCTGTGGGTGCCTACACACAGGCATGATAACACACTACATACAAAAATCCCTGCTGGTCCCAAAACTTGTCTCCAGTGGTGGCCAGAACCACACCAATAAGAAAGGACATAAGAAGAAGAAGATAAGCATGTTGAGCTACTCATCCTACATTCTCTGCCTTCAACAGCTCATAGCTCAGGACTCTCCGAGCCAGAGCTGATGTCTGGTAGTAGAAACTTTATGGAGGAGCCCACAAGGGATTTTTACTCTCATGTTTTTCTGCAATACCTTTGTGGACTATAAGAAACAGTCTGTATCAAGGAGTTTCCCAGAGAAGTTGTGTAGGATGTTGGGAATCAGTGCTGGGTTGGCCAGAGAAGATGGCTTTTTTCTGTAACTGGTCTTCTCCTCCAAGAAAGGTCTTTATTAAAGATATCAGACTTACCAGATACTGAAAGCAGACAAAAAGCCCACAGGCAATTCAAGTATCCCATGTTAAAAGAAGATTCAGATCACTGTGGCCTTGGAAAGATTGTGGATTTGGCTTTGGTCTAAACAGGGCAGAATCTACCTCAAAACAAGCTGAAACAGCAAATTCAAGTCACCCCTTGTGTCAGTTTTGTGTTTAAACTTAGTGAAGGTTTTGAGCAAAGACTCTTCGTGGGTTTTACAGGACAGGTTTGTCTCAACACATACAAAATACTTCTGTAGGTGAAAACATGGTCAGACCTCTGTGAGTATTTCAAAAGCAGTGTTCCTCTTCCTCGTTGGGTCAGAATGTGAGGAAGAGTGAGCAGTAGCCAAGAGACCCTTGTGGTCAAGAAATATATGCAGAATTCCTTGGCAGTAAAGATGCAAGGGACAACTGCATTTAATCACAGACTATAAGCTCTCATCCTAGCATGGGGAAAGCCACTTACATGAAGGTCGTATTTAGAATTTTACTGTGAAACATCAAGTTTTTGGCTTGCAAACTGGGACATGACATGAGATCGCTTTGTGCTTTATTTATGACTTGCAGTTAACCTCAGTGCCTACCCACACTACAGGAAAGCGTTTTGCTGCAAAACACTGAGTTCTTACTCAGAAATAGGTCATTAGGCTTCAGAATTAACACTCATTGGAGATAACTGGTGTGGGTGGTTGGAGAGGTGCAGTTTCCACACTGCTTCATAGATGTAGCTTAGATTTTTTAGGATTATTTTTCACGATTTTCACAGATCCGTGCATACATCAGATGACTCTTCCAGGAGTGGAGGGATTAGAATGAAAGAGTGTCCTGTCCAGTCTCCCAGATAGCTGTGATCCAACTTGGCATCATGAGCCAGAGCTCACAAAGGCACCTCCTCCAGAAACAATAATAATCAGAAGAGCTTTGTTTCAGTACAATATGATGTCTTATACTGCAGTTATGGGTAAGTCAAGGGCAGAGCATCTTTGCTTTTTGACAGTCCATGAGGAAGAGGATGACTAGGAACAGATGTCTGTCCTGTTACACAGCCAAAACTGTTCATCCTACCTGGGGCACCATCTAATGTCATGCCTGAATGGTTATAAACACTAATTAACTGATGAAACATGCTTACAGCTTCCTTCAGTAAGCATCTATGGCAAGCTTAGTGTCCAGTCAGTTTGTCAGGAAGAGAAATGAAAGATATTTCATTTCATCACCGATTGCCTCAGCTGGTCTCACCTTTAATGCAGTGGTGACAAGCGTCCTTCCCACTGCCTGGCTGCATGTTGCACAGCTCACTTTTTTAAAGCTGTTTACCACAGAAAAATGTTTAAGTAGGATTCAGATATCCCTCGGCAAAGAGAAAAAGGAAAGGAAAAGATGAAGGAAAAAAAAAAGCGCCTTTCAAAATATAAAACAGAAGTTGCTGCAGGCAAAGATGCCTTTGAGCGGTCTCAAGCTAAGACTTTCCATTTCCATGTAAAAATGTCTGTCGAAAGGGCAAGCTACATTTACAATGAGCAAAGTTTTATAGCTTACACAGGCGTGAGCACCTGCTAGGAAGATGGGGAAAAGATTCAATTTACCTTTGGGTTGCAATGCTCAGATTCCCATTTAAAAGTCTAAGACCCCTGATTATTTATTGATGTCTTTCTCTTCATAGCTGTCTGCATCTTTACTGGCTTGCAAGATGCAACAGTGTGGCCTAAAGGATTTTTTGAATTAAGTTCTTTCAAGTCATTTTTCCCCTTCAGGTGTTTAGCCAATGATGCTGAAGTTTGACAGGTCTCCTCTGTGTTCGGGGGGGTGATATATTTATATATTTATTAGCCAACAGTCAAATTAACTGTGCCTGAGCTGTCCTTAAACAGTGGGTTATGAGAGGGTTACTGAATTTTCTGCTTTTTTATTTACAGGAGGAAGGGAAGGCAGCATCAGTGGGAGTAATGTTCTAAAGCAACCTACATTTTTACAGTGAATATGCTTCAAGTTCCCATAAGGCAGTGGCAGACAAAATTTAACAGCAAAATCTCTATCCACATTCCCTTCCCCTCTCTCAGAAAGCATAAAAGTGGCAGCTTGTACATTTTCTTTAACTTACAGGAGGCAAGGAGACTTTTACTGAAGACATCTAAAAAGACATTACAAGGCACCTCTGGCAATGAAATGAGTATTTTCTTATTTCAGCAAGAAGAATAGAAACTCTGGCTCTTCTTTCTTCACAATAATAAGAGTCATAGTAAAAGAAAAAAAACCAAATTGGTATTGCAATTAATTTTGATACTTGTAGCACCCTGGAAAATCAAACCTGTTGTGCTAGGTAAAAGCAGAGGAGCAAACACTAACTCAAGGGGTAGTTTATGTGCTTATTTTAGATTTCTGAGAAAAAAGGAAAAGCAGTAGTAAAGGGAATCTCATACTGGCATACTGGTCAAAGAGCAAGCATGTCTGCTCCACTTTCCAGCACCTACTCTCAGTAAAAAAAGGTGATATTAACAACCCTAAATTACTAGAAGCAGGGTTTGACTGGAAAATTACACATGTGGGCTGGACCCAACTCAGCAAGTTAACCCAGGGGGAGAATCATTAAGGCATTGCATGCACCAAGATAGGGCTTTTATTAAGCAAAGAGCTAGAGCAGACAGCGGCATGGCCTTCTCCAGCCATAAAACATGATCACCCTCCAAGGGCAGAGGAAGAAGCCCTGGTGGTGGCTGCCAGGAGCTGATGAGGACACGCACTCAGCTGGAGATGGCTCCTCATCCTTTTAACACTGCTCTTTCCTGGCAGTGGGGACACACTGGAGCCCTCCAGACATTCAGGCCTTCAGTGACCTTCAGGTAAGGGAAGAAATCCTCAGCCATGAAGCTTCCAAACAGCGTACTACCGAGGATCTGCTCAGGCTGAGGCCTGGATGTGCCCAGCCCTCAGCAGCCAGTGCAGGAAGAGGTCTATCTCGAAATGAGGAATAGGCTGGAGCTGCCAGCATTAATCACAGGGCTCAAAGAGCTTTTTTTTCCTGGGACTCACCTCACCTAAATTTCTCTACCCTGGGCTGACTGCCTTAAATGCCCTTTTAGTCAGTGGAAAGAGGACCTCAGGGCATGACTCTGACCTGTCTTGGACATCCTGAGGAAGTGAATCACAGCTGTACCATGCCTGTCCTTCCCTCGACTAAAGATAATTTGTGGTAACTGCTTAAGTGTCTCGTGCTCCTGAAGTTTCAGCAAGACAGCAGTGAACCTCTCCAGAAGACAGTGCTGAAGAGGGCTTTGAGCCAGTCCCTTGCAGGTGCACCTTCTCCCTTGCTAAGGCAAAACCTCTTCAGCTCTGCTCCATGCAATCCTCTTTGGCAACAGCAAGCAGGCCACAGGGGTTTTGATCAAGCTGTAACGGAGATGTGCTTGGATTTCCTGTGGGCAAAGACATCTCTGGAGTTACAAGACTTCAGCTGAGTTCTCTGGGTGGTCTTGCTCAACTGTGAGCATCCAGCACGTCTGGGACTTCCTGAATCATAGAATCCCAGAACGGTTTGGGTTGGATGGGACCTTAAAGTTCATCTCACCCAACCCCTGCCACAGGCAGGGACACCTTCCACTAGACCAGGCTGCTCAGAGCTCCGTCCAGCCTGGCCTTGGACATGGACACTCTTGACAGTGATTGAATATTGCTGCCAAAGCTGACAAATAACACTCCAGCACGGGATATTTATGATCCTGATTGTGAGATTAAGTAACTGTCCAATCCATTTATCAGCATGCTCACAATTAAAAAATAAGTGAAGAACTAATAGTTATCACAGTAAAATTGATTATCACCATGTAGACCATTATGGTAAGTCACAGTCCAGGAAAGGTGGCAGGCTATTGTTGTAATTTGTTACTTGGTGGAAATGGGAATTTCTGGGAGGGGATTGGTGTCTTCTCAAGGGCTCATGGGACTCTGGGGGTGGCAAAAATGCAGGATAAGAAGTTTACCCTGGTGATCTTCTGGTCTGATCTCTGGATCACAGAGATCCATACATGGATTTCTGTGCATGTCCAAGACCAAGGACTTTGGAGCAGCTGTCCCAGTGGGACCGGGAGAGGCAGATCTGCAACACGACTGAGTAACGTGAACCTGTGTTCGCAGAAGTGATTTTCAAAGGAGGTTTTTACATATGTGATGGATCCCAGACCCCTCCAATGCCACTCGGCTCCTTTCTTCCCTGAGTGGGGGTTAATAGGCACATGCATTAATGTAATGACCTCTTTATTGACACGCTTTCATTTCACTTCTCTTTAACCACCACAAGAGTAAAACCCAGAAGAACTGTTCAGAGAAGAGTGACTACATTTAGAAAAGTAAAACAAATACCATTACATGGAGTGCACTAAACCCAGGTAATTAGTAAAATGATGTCATGGACACTCTATTATTAATAGATGCACACACGACTTAGGTTGTTCTCCTACAGATCATTTCAAAGAGGTGTTCACAATCTGAACTGAATCTGAACGTCCTTCTGTTCCTCGTAATACATTTACACTGCAGATATGTCTGTATCTAAACACGCATTTCACTTGAAAATAGGTCTCAGAACCGACTGTAAAGATCTCCTCTTTATGTATACATAAAAACCACATTAATGCATCTCAGTTATGAGAAGGGCAATTGTTCATATCATAAAAGTGGGCTCTGAAAAAAAAATGAAGCCCCCACCTGATTTGAAGAATGCATATATGTCAGGGGTTTATGGAAGACATCCCTCAGTGCATTTCTGAAGCACAGACTTAACTATCGACTGCATGAAATATTTTGTGGTCGGGGATTTTTTTGGTGGGTATTTTTCCTGGATGACTTTTTTAAAATCCAGCTGTGCCAAGCAGTAGAAATGAGGGAAATCTGGTGTTGGAGAGCGTGTGATTCAGCTGGATTTTGGCTGCATTGTTTTCTCTGAATGAAAGCGCCAGGTTTATTCACCAGATTAAAAACCCTTAAACGGTTCCATTTTTCTGCCCTCGTGATCATTGCTATTGATTACTGCGTGTTCTTGAATCTATTTTGTACAGCCCTTGTTTAATATTTAAGAGACATAAGGAGCAGTGTGTTGTAATATTTAAGAGGTTAACTTATTGCAGAGAGATAAAGAAAAGGCACCGCTCCAAATGAGGTGGAAATTTGGTCCATTTTATTGATGTGCTGCAATGTACATTTAG
>QWTY01010421.1:2633-19953 GCA_008033365.1 Pseudorectes ferrugineus | reverse complement strand
GAGGGCAGTCACTGCCCGGGCTCCTCCTCTCCTGGGTGGCTGTGGCGGCTGCAGCCTGATTGATGTCAGGGCTGCATGGGCAGCAATAGGTGTCAAGAAGGGATTTATCCTTTCCCCTGCCCTCACCTGTGACCTGCTGACTCTGTTTTGGGTCTCTTTTGCATCTTCTGAAGCTTGGAGAGCTGCTGTGATGGTCTGACCACGTGTCTGACCACTGTCTTGGTCTGGGGTTGGTGTAACTCACATGGGCTGGGTTGTGCTGCTCACTGGATTTAGAGGTGGGATAACATCTTTTTCCTGTTGGACAGGGAATATGGATGAGATTTTTGCTGTCTCCCTTAGTCCTGTTTTGATGGGTTCTTCCAAATCCACAGGGACTGTTACTCTTTGGTGGCAGGGCCCCAGTGTGCCGGTGTTGCTCCTGCTCTCTCCTCCTTTGGCACATTTTTGCTGTGATTTCTGGTCTTCTGACCCAAATCTTCAGCTTGCCAGAGGTGTGTGAGGAAACGCTTTGTGGTGGGCTGTGTTATGGGGAAGAGATGGTCTCTGGGAAGATCCACAGTACATTTGTCTGCCCCAGGCTGAAGGGATTATTTCAGCTGTGGTCAGAGGTGACCATCTCAGCTGGATGTGCTGCTCCTGGGGGACTGGGTCTCTCTGGAGCTCGTGGGGCAGCCTGGAGGACTGCAGCAGTCTCAGACAAAACGTGGAGAAGCTTCATCTCAGACGAACCCCAGAGCTGCTGAGCTCCCAGCTGCGGTGCCAGATGGGCTGGGGAAAGCTGGGGACTCGCGGCCAAAGGTGGAGGTTGTGGATGTGGAGCCCTAAAAAGCTTTGACTTTGACTCTGAGAAATGGGTCCTTTCTGCATCTCAACTCGAGCACCCAAGCCCAGGGTACCCTTCTGGTTTTAATCTCTGTGCCTCAGTTCTCCATCTGCACAAGAATAATTCCACTCTCTCGCAGGGCTGCTCTCAGGCAAATTAATGTTTGCAAACCGCTCGGATACTGTGATAATAAATGCTGTGAAAGCCCAGGAGAAAATTAATAGCTCATTATTTAGCCCAGGACTTCAATAGCATGCCATGGCCAGGACACAGGACTACATATTGAAGGATGAGGATAAAGAAAAATATTGAATAGCTGCTCATTAAGAGAGCACTATCCATCTGGTGTACGAGAGGGGCTTTTTCCTGCAGGAAAAAAGTGCTCCATGATCTTATTATTCCACCGTGTGTTGTGATGCACCTGGACAAGGGGTCTGGGCTGGGGTTATCTGGATTCTGGCATTTTTCAAGTGCTTGACTGCAACCCGACTGCTCTTCTAACACCGAGGTTGGCTTTAATTTACAGCAAAACGATAAAAATGCCAGTAGATGGCACTCCAGAATACGGACCGTCATTCCCAGCTCCGGGAGACCAATGAAATGTGGTGGTGTGTGCCACAAATGGCTTCCCCTGCACTGCTCTTCACGTTGCCTCTTCTTCCACCTTCTTCTGGCTCGAGTTTGGTGCACAGAGCAGAGGAAAAGCAAGTGGGTGAAGCAGCAGATGCTGTTTAGGTGGTCTCTGTGCTCTCCTTTGATCTCAATTTTGTTTCTACCCTTTGGGTTTAAATTGCTTGTCTGGAAACCCTGGGCTCTGCTCTCCTCAGCTGACCCTTTTTTTACGCTTTGCTTACAGCTTGTCTGTAAAATGAGATGAGAACTTAATTTGAAAGCTGTGGTTAATTGACCTAAATAAGCTAAGAACCTTCTGTTGGCTTTAATGTACAAAAAACCTGCACAACCCTGGCTCTCCTTAAATGTACTGTGGAGCAGAGTGGTTTTCCTGGTGCATTTTCAAGCTGCTGCTGTTTACTAACACTGGTTTGTGGCGTGGAATTGTCTGGAGACCCCTGCCCCGGGGAAGCTGTCCTGCTCAGAGCTGATGTGCAGAGATGGGGAGGCAGCACCAGCCTGGAACAGCTCGGTTTGAGTGGGAAAGATGGACCAGGGCAGTGAGCCTAAACCAGGAAAGGGTCTGGCTGCAGACTGCTTGTGGAATGCAGATCCTAGAGCTGCAGGAAGGTCTCTTCACATCTGCTTTGGTACTTGATCTGGCCACAGAGTCCTGTGCAGGCAGATTTCCTCACCCCACGTGGTGTTGCAGGGCTGTAAGAAGTGAGGGAGGAGCAGACCCATTGTTGGAGGGGGCAGGTGCTGGAAAAGCCCCTGGTTTCCCCCACACGACCTAAGGCTGACCTTTCAGATCCACCATAACCTTTCTGATCCGATACCACCTCTGCTGGCAGTGCGAGCCCAGGCTGCCCCCTCCCCTGCCCTCCCCAGGCACCCAGCTCTCCCTCCGTGCCTCACCAGCCTGTCTGAGCAGAATGTGGAACTTGTTAAATTTAATTCAACTGCTGATTGCCCCGTGCTCTGCCATAACAAAGTCTCTCCATAAAGCCTCTCTACCTTCAGGGGAATCGACTGGACCTCCTAATATAACACTGTTGGCAAGTTTACTTGGTTTGTGTTCATCTCCTCTGTCCAGGAAACTGATAAAACACAAGAGCAGGGGCTCTAAAATTGAGAACAGTCTTGACTGGCCTCCAGGCAGATGTTACCCCGTGTGCTGTTGGAGCCTGACCCCTCACCAGCTGTTCTGGACATGTCTGGCTGCCTGCTGGACGCTTTGTCCAGAAGGTTGCTGTGAGACACAGCATCAGGAGCTTTGCTAAACTCCCCAAAACCCACACCCACTGCCTCCCTCTGCCCACGGGGTGGGTAATTTTGTGATAAAAGGACATTCAGGAAGTGTCAGGCCTGACTGTCCCCTCATCAACCTCAGTTTTGTCCACTGACTTGGATTGTCTCTCAAGTGTTTTTCAATAACTCCTGGAATGATCTTCTCCATAATTTCACCAGGCACTGATGGGAGGCTGACAGGCCTATAATTACCAGGGTTTTCATTCTTGCCCTTTTTGAAAATTGGAATGACATTTGCCAGCTTCCAGTTGACTGGAACTGCTCTGGCTTCCCAGGACCATTGATAGAAAACTGTGAGAGGGCTCACAACAACATCAGCCAACTCCTTCTGTCCCCTGGGATGAATCTTATCAGCCCCCATTGTCTTAAATGCACTCAGTTGCAGCAGCAAATCCTGTACGATTTCAAAGCTAACTGGGGTCTTATCACGCCCTGAGCCAGAATCCTCCAGCCTGGGGCTCCAGGAATCCCAGGGGGGATAAAGAGAGAGGTGAAGGAGTTAAATGTCTCTGCTTTATCTTTATCCCTTTTGGTGAGGTGACCAAACCCATCAAGTAACACACCCGTGGTTGGGGTTTGGAGGGAAAGGGAGCAGAGACCCCGGGCTGAGAGGGGTCCTGGGGGTGCCTTGAGCTAAATGCCAGTGGGGTCACCTCAAACCTCCACTCTGCTCGGAAATCTGGCCCGGGACTGGCACCTGTTGCTGCGGGGAGACGTCCCTGCCGTGGTAATTGAAATAATGAGAGCCCACGGCAGCAGAGGGGAAATCGCTGGCCGGGGACGTCGCCTGAGCCAGCAGCAGGAAACAGATGTTCCCCACTACATTTACTCTCTAAGTGAGGGTACAACAGATGCAAAACAGCATTAAAATGGTAGCAAGGCTGTAAATACAGCTTCTAATTACTGCACCAGGTAACGTCAGTCACAACAATCCAGATTTCTCCCAAGGATGCTCCGCGAGCAGGTGGGATGTATAAAGCCTTTTTAAAAAATGGATTTTTTGGGTTTTTCCTCTCCCTTTAATGGCACAGAGAGAGACTTGCTCGCTTAGGGCAGCAGAGTGGAGCGTCACAGCCTTTCTGCTGGGAGTATCTTTGGTGCATGGTGCTGAGAATAACCGAGGAGATGGGAACAGATCATCAAATACAGAGATTTGGGGACACGGAGAGGTGGGTGGAGGAAGCTGCCTAGAATGGGAATAGTGTGAGCAGGAAGGGAAAGGAGGGAGCAGCAGTGAAGAGCTCTAAGAGACAGCGTGAGTGACGGAGGCAGAAAATAGCTCTGAGCTGGGTGGCCCCAGCTGACTTCTTGGAAGTTACGGCGTTTGCTGTGGAGAGGAGCAATTTGGGATTCTCTGGGCTCTGTCAGTGCCTGAGTCACCTCGGTGAGGATGTCGTAAAAGGTAATTGATGGGAATATTCCCCCTGGTTCTCTGCTAACCACTCTGTTCACCAGTCTGATCTGGGGTTTATAAGTGCTGAACACAGACTCAGCATCCCTGACGCCTTCACAGCACTGGAGTTTCCCCTGCACAATCTGGGGTCCCCCCCTCTACAGTTTGGGATGTGCAAGTCCAAAGGAGTTTGGTTTGTACTTCATTTTTCTTCTCAAACAGGAATCACTCTTTTTTTATGACCTGACCTGGTTTGGAGGGGTGGTAAAGGTCTGTTGTGTCACAATTGTGTCATTTTTAAGGTGGAAAGGCCTTTCCAAAGTGGCTGACACAGCTCTTCCTGAAGCTGGGAGGATTGTGGCTGCCCAGGTCCCTGGGAGCCTTGGAGTCCCAGCTGCTGGGCACTTTGCAGCTCCAGATTGGGGTTTCCTGAGGCTGGGTGTTGTCTCTTTGATATTCAGCATTAGCATCATCCTGCTGGGATTTGGGGATTGTGGAGGGACCTGAGCCACGGAGCCAGCCTTGGTTTGGAATACCAGCAGGGCCATGGGGTACCCTGGAGAGGAGATGTGCATCAGCATGGGCACACCTGTGTCTGCCTCTAACAGAGCTGATTGGTGGTTCCTGCATTGCTCTAGCAGGTTGGGCAGGTTCCATGGAAAAATACGGATTATAGCAAGGTATTTGGAGACTGGGTAGATCATGAAAGGGAGAGGAAAATGCATTTCCTTCTCTTCCTTCCTGTAAATGCTCCTCCAGCTTTGTTGCTGTCTCTGCTGTTGGTGGGAATAATGTGTAGGCACCGAAGTGAGAACCTTCAGGATAGTCATGTATTGCAGGCAAGTGCGAAGAGCAGTGCCTGCCTGGGGTTTATTTTGGATATTATCGTGTATTACAGATATTTCTGGAGCTGATGCTCAGCTTTCCTTTGTGCTCCAGAGCTGCCTGGCCCACCCACCTGCCCGCAGCCCTTTGTGTGGAGCTGGGGAGGCACAAAGCACTGGCCAGAGGGGTGTGAGGGGAAGGATGGTCCTTCTGCCTGCCTGGACAAGGCAGGGGACACCCAGCCTGTCCTGCACCTGGCTGGGACATGCCACGGGAGCAGAGAGGAGCAGGGATGTGTCACCACACGCAGGAACCAGCACTGTCACAAACCAGGACACAAAATCCCCCCGTCTCTCCTCCCAATCAAATTAAGAGCAGAGAGCAGCAGAAAGTGCATTAACTAATCAAACTGTGGTTTCAAATTGATTATTGCAAATTGCCAACCATAACAATTCCCCTAATGGCAGTGATTTAAAAATAAAAAATAATAAAAATAGAGCCTGCCTTAGGCGCTGGGCTAACCCTGTCCTTGCTGGTGGGTGAGGGCTGGCTGCACATCCTGACCCTTGTGCAGGGCTCGCTCCCCGGCTCTGGAGACTTAGACCAGCCCCTAATCTGGGCTGTGTGGGGGCAGATGCTTGGCTGGCTGCTGTTTCTGCTCCTTCCACCCCGGCCTGGCATGGCGGGGCTGGAGGCAGCGGGATCCTCGCTGGCAGCCGCGGTTTTGGTGCCCAGATGCGGGCAGCAGCCCCCTGCACTTTCCCAGCGGTTTCCCTGGCAACCAAGTCATCCTGCCAGCAGCCTGCAGTGCCAGGAAATAAAACAAGATGACACTACAGCTCCTCAAAAAGGAGAAAAAATAAAAACAACATGCCAGAAGAACACCAACAACCTGTGTCCTCTTTTCCACAGCCCAAGCTGTTGGCCTCCTCTCCCAGCCTCTGTTGGCTATGCCTTTGTCCAGGGAGCAGCAGAAAACCCTGTACTTTGAAGGATTTCAGTCGGCTCAGGAAGATGCTGGAGGGCTGGGAAGTGGCTCCTGTGTGAGCTGGGGTCAGGGTCCTGGTCACATTTTGGACAAGTTCCTCTGTGCTTATTCCCTGGCCACCCCAGTGGTTTGGCTGTGAGTGTTGGGAGCACCATGGGAAAAGGGGTTTGAAGGCACCTGAGCTGCCCCAGACCCTGATCTGGGCACAGGAGCAGCAGCAACAGCCCACCTCTGCCACAGATAGGGTGTGTCCATCACTTTCCGGGCTCCCCACTCTCCTGTTGTCGTGGCCAGCCTCGTGTGGCCTTTGTGCTGCTGCCTGCCGTGGACATGAGACCTGAAGGAAGGGCTCCTTTGGCCTTTGGTTCACTCTCCAGTGAGCTGGCTGTGTGCCTCGTGGGGTTACAGGGTCCTGTTTGGTGGTGGCACCATCAGGAGCAGCCCCTGAAGGTGTGTGAGGTAGGTCCATGTGTCGGACATCCCCCTGTGGGTGTTTTGGACTGAACTCTGCTTGCTGCCCATAACAGTAGGTCCCAATTCTTTCTTTTGGATGAAGTGAGTTGATCCTGTTGGACCAAATCCTCTCACTTTGCCTCTCTCCTGCTTTCCAGCTCTTGCCTCAGCAAAGTGTTTTGCTCCAAGAGTGTTGGTACAAAACCCAGAGCAGACATTTCCCACCCTGTGTTTCTTTCCAGCTTTGTGAAAGCTCTGCCGAGGACAAGAGCTCCTGCAGGTCATGAAAAGTAACTCTGGAGACTAAACATGACTGATAACAAAAAACTCAATAATTTAAACCTGTTTTCCTGTTTTGAACAATATACAGGTAAGTCCTTGAGTAACGTTTGGCCTTCCTACTCTGAGCAGTGCAAAGGTAAGGCAGGGGTGGTTTTTACATCCATGTGAGGACTTCTGGATACAGCTGAGTATGTAGAGACTGGAAATGTTAGAAAGTGGGTTAGACATCTCTACAGTGGAATCTGTTTTTCCAAATAACACCTCCAGGGCTGGGTGTGTGTGTGTGGACGCTTGCAGAGATGCTTTTTCCAGGTTAAAACAAATAGTTTTGGGGATTGTTTTGTTTCTTAGGCCATGCTGTCTTGCGTTTTATTTCTCCTTTTTTTTTTTTTTTTGTCTGTTAATACAAAACATCTGTCTGCAGGCCTGTTTGTCTGACTTTGCCCAGCCCTGTGTTCCTTTTCTGAGCTGCTTGGACAATTCCTGCAGATCTTACAGGACAGTTTGCTTGTGTACCTCATTTCCTGGCGAAGCAAGGCAAGACTTTCCCTACACTATAAACTGCTATTCTGTGTAATGTAAAACTCCTAATCTCTATGAGGGTCTCCTCCAAGGCGGTTACACTTGCAAGAGTAAAACCTCATAACTTCTCCCTTCTCTGGGAGGCACGAGGTAAAACTGGAGATCTCCTCAGCTGCACATGTTGAGTAAAACATGTGCTCGTCAAATTTGTTTATCTGAAGCAGTTTTGCTTGGAAAGATCAAAACACTCCACTGGCAGAGGTGTGTTTGGGAACAGAGGTCCTACTTCCAATTGCTACTGATGCCTCTGTTTATATCTAATTGGCTTTATTAGCCCAGGAGCTCATAATCGTGAGTACTTGTGCCCAGGTTGCCTGATACTCATGCTCACCCACTGGGGTCAAATATAATCACCATCTCCCTTTGATTACCATAAACATTTGATAACCTGGCTGCTGCTGGCAGCGGGAGAGGTTTTATCACCGTTCTCCAGAGACTTTGTTCCTCTGGCTCAGGAACACCCAGCTAATGTCAAGGAGATAATTTCTATGGAGAAGCTTATCCTGTTTGTACAGGACAAGTCTTGGGACTATAGAGTTACCAGGTAGGTTCTGTTTGTCTCTGGGTGAGGAAAAATATTCCTAGGAAGGGCAAATTATTGTGTGTTTATGTCGAGGGGCACTTGGAGGGTCCCATCCTCCTTTCCTTGTCCCTTTCCTTCACCTGAAGATCCCCTCTCAGCCAGGAAGAGAGAATGGCATCTCCCCAGGGAAGGCAATGAATGGGTTTGGTGACCCTGTTCCAGTAGGAGTCCAGCTTGGGAAAGACCAAATGATTCTCCCGGTCATGTCCCACCAAATGTTGTCCCTTCCTTGTCACACGGCTCATGAACTACGTCCTGCTCCCTGCCCAGGGCTGGTGCACGCTGCCTCCTCCAGCTCCCTGCCCCTGGGAGACAGCAAAAGGCCAGATTTGTGAGGAGCAGCTAATCCTGGGGGAATGGCAATGGGGTCATCACTGCTTCTTTTCCTTATTTCTTGTGTTCTTTTTCTTTTATGGTTTTAGAAAGAAGGGAAAAAAAAGTGAAGGAAAAGAGAACAGATGTGGTGAAAAATCTGAAATAATAAATACAAACTTCTCTGAGTGTACAGGGAAATATAGAAAATATTGACTAAAAAATTTAAAATAGTGGTTTATTCTGAATACAGAAAACAAACCCAGTGTCTTCATATAGCCTGTGGTATTTTTTCTGGTTTTTCTCCTAGCTCCATTAAAACCTCAATAATATACAGGAGCCTATTAAAGATTTCCAAGATGAAACCAAGTTTGGTCATTATCACAAATGGCTCTTTGGTGGGCTGTACAAGAGGAGTGAATGGTCTCGCTGTGGTTCTTAGAGGAAACACGCCCGAATTACAAACCCGGGATCTCTGCTGGCCTTACAGCAGGACTGACAGATGCTGCAGGGAGCGAGGGCTGTTCCCTGAGCTAACACCCTGCTGCAGGACTGATTCTGCCCCAGGCCCCGAGAAGGCAGCACATCTGGAGTCCTTTTCTGGGGTAATCCTTTCGGTTTTATTTCTGGGAATCCTTAGGGAAGTCTGAACCGTGGCCACTCCTGCTGCTCCTGCAGAGCTCTCCTGGGAGCCGGGGCCCAGCAGCTTCCATCTGCACTTAAGCCAGACCATTACCATGTATTTTTTAAGCCTGCACATCTCGTCCCCATGCAGAAAGAGGCTGATGAATGCAGCATTTCTGGCAGCCTTTGCTCCCTTGTGCCTGTGTTAGGACTCTCTCACCTGTGGAGTGGATCAAGCCCTAAACCTTCCCTTCAAGGTGGGTGCAGCCAGCAGGATTCCCACGTGGTGATGGTGGGACCTCCCAGCAAAACCTCAGCAGTCCTTAACCGTGCTCCCCAGGGCCAGGGTGCAAAGCCCACCTGTCTTTCTGTTGATTGAGGAGACCCCAAATGCATCTATGGGACTGGCTGACTCTTGGAGAGTCTTTCTAACCCACGAGACCGACCCCACTGTCACTTTGCCTATTGAGAAGATGGGAGAGCCAAATTTAGACCTGAGAATGAGGCTTCTCTACGGGATAGCAACAAAACCAACTCTGCCTCTTGGATGCGAAAAACAGAGGCAGCAAAAGTAGAGATTTGCTGGGATCTGGCAGTTTATACTGTCATTTTCTTTGGTCTGTTGCCAAACAGCCACAGTCTGTGCTTGGGGAAAACACGGGGATGAGTCAGTCTTCTGCACTCAGGTTGTTACAGGCACTTCTTGCAGGCTCTAATTCCGGCTCTGCTCAGTGGATTTGAGTGCTCAGTTCCACCATGTCCTGCTGCCTGTGGGAGGACAGGTCTTTGGCCACAGGGTCTGGCCACCTCCACACAGCCAAGGCTCATCAGAGAGGGGAAGTTGAAATCTTGCTCGGCTGATGTCGAGCTGCCCATCGCTGAGTCAAAGGAGCAGCCAAATTCCCCTGCTGGGGGCAATCCCTCAGGAGGGATTTGGGTCAGTGGCAGGGGGATGCCATGCCCGTGTGGCTCTTGGCATGCCTGGTTCTGGTGCAAGGAGCAGGGGATGAGGATGCTCGAGGGTCAGTGCTGCTGTCCCAGGGCTCGGCCACCCGGCACCACTGGCAGCTTTGGTTTGTATGGGATCCAAAACCCTCCTAACGGGGCAGCCAGCCCTGCCCAGGGCCTCTCTGCAACCCTGCTGCCTACTGCTGGCCCTTTCAGGAACAATGTCAAGAGGAGTGCAATCCAGGAGGGATTTCTCAGGGCTTTTTGTGTGAGCCCCTAAGCCAGCAAGGCTGCCTAAGAAATGCAGCCTCACGGCTGGGTCACCCTGCTGCATTCAGGTCATGCTGGGCACAGCTGCTGCTCTTCTGAATTGTCACCTCCATGGGCTCTGGAGGGGTCAGTGCCCACCCTTTTGTGGAGGGAGGTGCTGTCCAGGCCTTGTTCTGACAGCTGCTGCAGAGCCTTTTGTGCTTTAGGTGATTCTTTTCTTGCTAAGAAGGGAGAAAATTATTTTTTTAATACTGTCCCTGTTACATTTTAATGGCAACCAGCTGGTAGAGGGGATAATGTGGACCTGTTGGGATGCTGGTTGTTTGCACCATCTGAGCCTGTCTAGAAATCCTCATGAAAAGCTCCCTGAGTAAATATCCTTGTAAATTTGGGGAGCACGAGTAGCTCTGTGTGCTCTGTGCCCCCCGAAAGCCACAGCAAGGGGTGTGCTCGGACTGCAGGGCTCTGCACATCTGCAGCTGTGCTGGTTGCTCTGAACGAGGGAGCCAAACCTGAGCCTGGGTGGAAATTTTCCAGACTTTTTCATCTATTACTCATAAAGTTTTGATGAACAGATTGTGATCCAGAGAGCTGCTATTCTCTGCATCACGCAGTAAGTCAATGGACAAGGACAAAGTTCCTGCCTGGCCAACCTGCTCAGAAAATGTACCCGTTCCTTTTGTGCTTTCTCTGAGCTTTTCTTTTCTGTATGTGCAATTGTAGCTGCTGTGGGTAGAAATAGGAAATTATCTCATACAGAGTACGATGAAAAATAAAAATAAAAGGAAGGGGAAAAAAAAAGTTTCATTTCTCTGCTCCCAGCAGAGAACTTCATCTGGCATATTTTACTGCAGATAGCAATTCCAGTGGACTCACAAAAAATAATTTTCTGAGCTTAGTTTCTGCTAAAAAGCAGGTCTGAATGCAAGCTGGTTTTTTTAATTAACTAGGTGGTTTGTAATCAATTCTACCCTGCCAGGGACGAAAGTGGCTGATTCAGTGTCATGATTGTGAAAACATTAGCAGGAAAATGTCTCTATACCCAGACAAAAGAATTCTCCACAAACAAGTACTCGCGTCCAAAGCTAATTTGAATGTTAAACACAAAAGATATTAAGAGGTTTTTTTATGTTTTACTCTTATTTGGACACTTGTGCTGCTTAACTCTGCAACTACCTGTTTGTTACGGGGCTGAATTAAACCCTGCTGCATTCGTTAGCATATACAAGAGCTTAGTAATACAATCAGGCACTAATGCATTCATTTTCTACTTGACTGCTCATTCATTGAGATGTTAGTACATAGGAAGAATATGATCAGGGTGACTGTGGGATGAAGTAATCAATTCATAATGAATAATCCAAAAATACAGATGTCCCCGGCACAGACTGAATTCAGCAGAGCTGGAAGAGAGCAGCTGGAGGAGAGCCCAGCAAGGGAGGGATGTTCAGCCCTGAGCTGCCACCACCTCATTCCCCCCCAAAAAAACCTCCAAAAAAGGGGCAGAGCTCAGGGGGAGCCAGTTCAAAAGGTGCAAACCAGGTGCATCTGGAGCAGCCTTGGGCTGCACAGACCTGGCGACCTTCACTGGAGCTGCAGAGATCTTTATTTGCAAGGGCTGGTAGGAGAGACCTGCCAGGGTTTCCTCAATGACAACCACTCCTCCTTTCTGTTTGCCTCTCCTCATCCCAGCCCCTGCCAGGAATTTGTCGTCTGTTGTTGTGTTGGGGGTTTTTTTCTGGTTCTGAGCCTCTTGCTCTTACTGTTCTCACTTTAACTTCTCTCTCGGGAGTTAATTATTACAGATAGTTCTGTGTAATCCTCCTGACTGCAAATAAGAAAGCTGAGCTGTGGCCAGAATCCATTTTAAGCTGGGGCAGCACAAACACTTGTACAGCAATCAGAGTGGGTGCAGGTCATGGTATCTGTGTGTCTCAAGTGACAGCAGAGCTTTTGAAAGCCAATTTTTAACTGCTTTAGCAACTCTCATCCAGCTACCTGAAAATGCTGTTGTGATAGGGACTGAGCATTGCCCCTTTATCACCACTTTTCGTAGGAGATGTGGAGAAGAGAAAGGGCTGGACGGTTTCCTGAAGGCTGCCTGGATGTGTGCTACAGCTGACGCAGGAATAAGGGGGCTTTTGTCCCCTCCAGTGCCCCTGAATCCTGGCTGCCTCTTGTAGGAGTCTCCTACAACTTTTAGAGTAAGCCTGGACAAATTATTTGCCTGTTTGCAGATTTTCATCCCTCTGCTTTGTAAACCTTGGAGTTCCCCTCCGCACTCAGCCCTGTCAGTACTGCTGGTGGCTGTTTCCTCACCCTTGCACTCGAAAATGCTCGTTTTCATTCCAGCACCTCTGGTTCCTAGGGACAAGAAGGTCACCGGGGTTACTCTGACTTGAAAGTGGATGTGACTGGAAGCATTTCCCGTCTTGAGGCTTGGCATGTCCTGGATTTCTTGGGAACAACCAAGACTGGGGCCTGTGCCTCACAGACACCTCCTGTTTCTCACTCACAGCAGTGCTGCACCCCAGTCTGTTTGTGCAGTGCCAGGGGAGGGATGTGGCAGCAAGTGAGCTTCTGCCTTTGTGTCAAAGCAAACCAAGATTCAGTCTGGGAATGGGGCTTTTGGTGCCCAGGAGCAGGTCAGTGATGCTGGTGTGGAACAATTCCTGCTGGCAGGGATCGCTGTGGGTGGTGGTGAGGTGATTAATGTCTCTGTGATCAACCCCAAAGCGATGCGTAGGGCTGCCCTGCCCACCCCCATGCGTGTTACACCCACAGCAGTGTGAACACTGCACTCCTGGGCTGCTTTCCTAGAGGGATGGGATTGTGTGGATGGGATTATCCACCTGGGGAGTGAACCCACTCCTATATGATGCTTCATTCACCTTAAACCAAAAGATTTCCAAGTAAATTCCAAGAAAACTGAAATGCAGGGGTGCCTCTGTCGCATAGGGTGGAGGCTGCAAGGTCAGGGGAATTGACGGCTCAAGGAGAGAGGGATTCAGTAAAACCAGGGGAAGTTCATCTGGAGCTGTGTGTGCATCTGAGCGCTCCCCGCGCCTGCGCTGCTCCGTGGGTGGGATTTTTCCTTCCCGTTCTTTCACCGCCCGGTGTTCTTTATTGTCTCTTGCAGGTAGATCACTCATTGCCATAAATTTTCTTATCTCTAGTGCTTTTCCAATTATGGATAACAACAGGAAAGCAGTCATTGGTTTCTAAAAGGTCATCAAGATATAGGGCCCGATTGGGAAGAGGATGACTTATGGAGTTGGCTTGTATAAATCTGGGGAAGTTTTATGCACAAGTCAGGCACGAAATGTAAGTGAGATTCATAAAAAACAGAGATTTACACTGGCTTCAGTTAGCGGAAATCAAAATGGTTATGAAAATTTGCCATTCTCTCTCTGCCTGTAAGCTTTGAATGTGTTCTTCGAGTGCCCCTGGTGCTGGGGAAGGGCTGTCCTGCCCCTCTGGGTGGTGGACCAGTGCTTGGCCAGAGGATGCTCAGGTGCAGAGAAGTGACAAACAGGAGGTTCTCCCACACCTGGCTTTGCCACTCATCCAGAGGTGACCTCCTCCATGCAGGAGAGGGAATTTGGTCCCATCCGAGTGATGGTGACAGTGACAGCTGGGGCAGAGCCACTTCTCAGGTGACATCAGGGTTGTTGCTGCTGCCTCTCCTTGCACCCACAGAGTCACTGCACATCTGTGGGGCTTCAGCCATTGAGTCTGTCAGGTTTGTGTGGGGTCACAGCTGGAGACTCCTGGTTTTCCATCAGGTGCCAGGGTCTGGAGAGTGTTGGAGCCCTGTGGGCTGTGAGCAGAGGAGACACTTTAATCCCTGTGGCACAGGCAGCAGTGTCTCTCCAAAGGGTTGTTTGCCTTACACGTGTGCTGACAGTGTCCATCACCTCTGTAGCACGGCCACCACTGCTCTGAGGGACACAAGGTGACAGCCTGGCTCCCACTGCTGTAGCTTCTGTGCAATCACAGCAGTGTGGTACTGCAGGGCCTGGCTCACCACGAGAACAAGAGTGAAATGTCTCTCCCGTTTTGTGTCCTGACTTGTCCCACAGCATTCCCAGAAATCAGGTTCTCCTGCTTCCCTCTGCTGCTGACCTGCCTCTCCTTGGCTTTTCTTCTAGAGTTGCAGGAGACCAAAGGATGTCAAAATATTAATATTTTCATGGAAGATCTCATGCATACAATGCGCTTCCAAGCTGTGAAATTATGTAGTTTGTGCAAAATGCAATAAATAACAGGCAGCAGTTCACGGGAGAAGGGGGAGGGCTGCTGACAACTGGTCCATTTTAGGCTCTTAGCTGAGATACTGACGTTGAGAACCTCATCAGCCCAGCTACTGGAGAGTCAGAGGGGAGAGAGGAAGGTCTGCCCAAGAACAACTCATCCTATCTGGAGACCTGGATGTCTGTCTGGAGAAGGTTCTTGCTCTGTTTCCCATGGAGGGAGCTGGGTCACGGTCACCTCAAGTCACACGGGAGGAACCTGGGCTGCAGGGGTGAGGTGCTGGGTGAAGATCATGTCCAGCAGAGCAGGACATGGGTGCTCACAGCCTTTCTGAGAGGCTCTGAGGTCTGCAAGGCAGGCCAAGCTCAGGCACAGCACGTGAGATAAAGGCCAGGCAGAAACATTGACTGCAGGTGCCTTTTCCAGAGGTGCAGTTTCCCTCTTTCCAACAAAAATGCTGTGTAGGCACAACTTCCAAAGCAGCTGACGTGGCCAATGGCTGGGAGCAAGGCGAGGAACCAGAGGTTTGGGCATCTCTGACCGTGTGTCCAAACACGATGTACAACACAGCAGGTCTGTCTGCCCCCTAAAACTGCTTCCAAACCCAGTGACTCGGACTAGGTACAGGGGGGCTGGAAGCAAAAAAAGGTGTTGGGAGCTGCCACGAGCCACTTAACCTCCTGACTAATGCACAAAGTCGTTTCTGTCACAGCTGTCTGAACAATACATTTGCCAATTAAGTTAATTCAATCAAATCCCTTGTATCCAACAGAAAGGGCAGAGCAAATCCAGGTGAGGGAGAGAGAACAGAGCCAAAATTCCCCTCTATGTCACACAAAAGCAGAACAAAGGGCGTGTGTGTGTGTGTGTATAAATATTTATGAATAATTGCACTGCGGAGCCACGGCATAATTGACAACTCCAAAGCCGGTTCCTGGGATGTGTCCTCCCCACCTGGGAAGGGATGGAGTGACCTGGGGGACCAGCAGATGCTGTGCTGAGGGTGTCACTCCCGCTTCAGTGGGTCAAATGCAGAAAAAGGATGTGCTGGAGGTTTGTTGGCCCAGCGGAGGCTCCGCTCACCCCGTGCTCAGGGATGGGATGCCACTCCCGAGGGTCTGAAGAAAATCCATGTGGAGATGACATTGTCCATCTCCAGCTCGGAGGGCAGAGGGGTGGTTGTGAACAGGGGTGGCCATCAGCACTCCTAAGTTCCTGTATTTTTCAGTGTTGAGGTTCACCAAGTACCTCCAGGTGTGTTTTTAGACTGGACACCAGCACTACAGGGATGTTCAGGGTAGAGCCCATGAGGTGCAGCACAAATTTCAACAGGCACTGACAGATCCAAGCACCAAAAGCAGTCCCAAAAGAAAGGACGAAGGCCTGTGGCAAGACTGGAATGTGCAGAATGTGCCTTTTCTGGGGGGGGGAAAGTTCAATGTTGCAGCCACTCCTTTGGAAGCAGGATATGGGCACAGCCTGCTCTGACGGGGCAGGGAAAAACCAAACTCTTCTTCCTTGACCTGTTCAACCCTGCTGGGGTGGCCCAAGGTCTGCCTGAAGGAGGATGTGATGCAGTCCTGAGGTGGGAAAGGTCAACAATCAGAGGCCTGCCCGTCGCTGGTGCACCGATGGTTAAATTGGGCTCTGCCAGGTTGGGGTGTGATCTCGCTCGCTGCCTGTCTGTCCTGCCAGGGTAAATATATCCAGAGCCACGTCGGGGTCACGGCCAAATCCAGGAGATCCAACGTTGGGCAAATTATGCTCCTTACCCCCAATCTCACAGGAGTTTGTAAGAGTGGTGCTGATGGCAGCATCCCCGCTCCGACCCCGGGGTTCCGTAACATCCGTGGCTCTCCCTTCCAGGAAGAGAAAAATTGTCACTTCCTTTCTTCTTTTGCCTTTCTCTCCCGCTTTTGGGGCTTGTTGGCAGGACAAAGAATGGCAACCAAGTGGAGATGCCTGTTCCAGATTGACACCCGGTGAATACGGCCACTCCTAATCGCTCCGAGGAGCATTTATCACCTCCTCAGGCTGTAATGTGGGGAGCAGGTGTCTGACCTGCGATGACAAAAGCACGGAGTGGCGGCAGGAAGGAAGGAAATAGATAAGATGTCATTTTTCAGCACGGTTTTTTCTCTCTTTAATGTTCCCCTAGATTATGGGCAACAATCATGGGATGGGGGACGGCTGGTGTTTTATGGTGTCAGAAGGGTTTAAGGTTTCAGGTGTTAAAAAAAAAAAAAGGTGATGTTGGATCCCTCTGTATTATGGCGTATTTATAGGACACACTAAGTTGGTTTTTTTCCAATTTATTTACTTGAGTCAAGAAAGATAAATGGGCGTCTGGATCCGAGTACTTGTATCCAAAGGAAATTAAAAGAAACACAGTTCTCTTGAACTTGGCCTCCACTTAGGGCAGAAAAGTGACATAGAAATGACCCTTCTTAGATTAAAGAACTGCTCACGCCTCAAAGGAGGTGGTAGAAATTAGTTTGTAAAAATCTTTCCTTCTCGTATTACACATTTTCTGCTTTTCTTCATGTCTGCTTTAAAAGATACAAAAATCCACCAACTTTGCTGTGGTCTCTTGCAGTGCCATTTCTGAGCACACTCCTCTGTGTGACCCATGAACGCTGCCCTAATGCTGACTTCACTCTTCCATCGTTGAACGTATTTCAAGATGGAAGATGGTTTTAACTTTCCTGATCTGCAGTTTTGGGTTTAAAACCTCATCTCTCATTTTAATAATAGTAATAATCCTCTTCTGAGCTGCTTTCATGTTTTCCATCTGAAGAGCTGGCAAATGTCCTACGCATTTAAGCATCACAACATCCTAAGGGCCAGGGAGTGCAAGCTGCCAGGATTCAGATCCAGTTCACTGCACAAATCAGCTGTTTGTGCTTGAAACCTTGTTCTAGACCCATTATTGCAATGTTCTGCTGGGAAAGGGGGAACTGAGAGGCAATGGGATCCTACACTGGATACAGTCAGAGAGTCACAGGATCATTAAAGTTGGGCAAAACCTTAAAAATCAGAGTCCAGCTGTCAACCCAA
>QWTY01010413.1:0-75046 GCA_008033365.1 Pseudorectes ferrugineus | reverse complement strand
CAGCACTCCAGTCATGACAGTCACCCCACCACGTTTCCCTGATGGTGACTACATCACGGCTTTCGTGCTGCACGACGGCCTCCAGTTCCTTCTGTTTGTTACCCATACTGTGTGCACTGGTGGAGATGCACTTCAGCTGGGCTACCAATTTCACCCCTAACTCTGGCATGCAGCCCTTAGGCTCGTCCCTAGTGAGCCTGGTCTCATCCCCTTCACTCTTCAAACTCTCTCAATCCGTCATGCCAACTCACTGTCTAGAATACTTTTGCCCCTGTTAGACAGGTGAACATCATCTGTCTCCAGCAGGCCTGGTACCACATAAACCTCCCCATGATCAAAAAAACCACAAATTCCACTGATGGCACCATCTTTAAGCCACTTATTGATCACATGGGTTTTCCTGTTCCTTCTGGCATTCATCTCTGCTACCAAAGGAATCGACGAAAACATCACCTGTACTCCTGTCCCTTCAACCAGAGAACCCAGTGCCTTGAAGTCCTGTTTGATTACCCTGGTACTTCTCTCATCAGCCTCGTCGCTGTCAACATGGACAGCCAGCAGTGGGTAGTAACCAGTGGGCCAAATTAGTTCAGAGAGTCTCTTGGTAATATCCCTTACCTGGGCCACAGGAAGCCATCAGACTTTCCTGTGGAATGGGTCCAATCGGCATACAGGGCGCTCAGTTCCTCTCAGAAGCGAGTCACCCACTACAACTACCTTTCTTTCTTAACACCTGTATTTGTGATCTGCCTGGTTGACTGCATTGGTCTGGAAGACCCTCCAGATAGACCTTCTTCTCCACTGTTTCCTGCCTGACCCTTGAGATCCAGGGCCTTGTACCTATTCTGTAAGGGCACCTGGGAAGGCAAGGGATGCCAGGAGAGCATTCTTCTACCTCTCTGAGCAGGGATCTTTTTCCATTCCCCCCCATCTGCCTGATGGCAAGAAGGTCAGAGCTCCTTGACTCTTGCTGAGCTTTCATCTGCTGCTTTCTATTCACATTTTTAATAACAAATGAATCCTTTAGAGACAGTTTAACTGAGAGCTGCTGTAGAAGTAGATGGTCTTAGTGTTGAGGCATTTTAAACCTCTAGTGCTGGCACTACAGTTTACATAGCTAAGGAACTAAAAAAAAAGAATAATAATAAAGTTTCTTGTGGAAAAAAATGGTGGGGTTAGTATTCAGCCAGGTCAGATACATAGTTAGGGAGCTAAAAAAAAAAGGAGCAGTAGCAAAACTTAGGGGGGGAAAAGGTATATTTAGTATTCAGTCAGGTCGGATGCACACACTGTCGGGAAGCCCAGAGACTGAGCGGGGCAGGCAGGGAAGCGCCGCAGACCTATCAGCAGGAGCCCACGATGAGGTTGAAAAGTTTTCCCCTACGCCCCAGCGCGCCCCGCACGCCGCAGCGTCCGCCCGCAGCCGGGGGCGAGGCGGGCGCGGGGCCTCCCAAGGCTGCCCTCTCCCCCCGGCCCGCACCGCTGCCCCGCCGCCTCTCACCGTGCTCCGGGGCCGCTCTCCGGGCATCGCCCCCGGCCCGTTCCGTTCCCGCCGCCGGCCGCAGCGCCATGGGCACGGCCCGCCGGGCGAGCAGGGCTCGGGCCGCCGCCGAGCACAGCGAGGGGAGGAGCCGCCGCAGCAGCGGCCGCATGCCCGGCCGGGGCGAGCAGCGCTGCCTGCGGGAAGCCGCGGGACCGGAGCGGGCCTGGCGGAGCCGCCGCGCCCCTCGGGGAAGCAGCGGGGGAACGGGGCCGTGCGGCCGTGGAACTACAACTCCCGGCGTGCTCCGCGGCGGCCGCGGCGAGCGTGGCGGCGGCGGCACGGCTCTGCCCGTCAGCTGCCCCAGCGTGCGCTCCGCAGGGGCCGCGGGCGGCGGGGCCGGCCCTCACAGCGAGCGGCGCGGCCTGGAACGGGAGATCCGCGGTTGGCACGCAGCTTTCACTCGGTATCTTAGCGAGAAGGGGCTGCCCCAGCCCTCGCCCCAATGGGGGGCTGCAGCCAGCGGGAGTGGCGTCCCCCAAAATAACCAGCTGTAGCTTAGGGCGGCAGAGCAATAATTAACATTAATTTAGCAGCGGTCTGGGGGAGAATGGACAGTCCTGCTCTGAATGTGCGCTGCTTTACGCACCCCCGGGCCCCCTGACTGCTGGCTCCGGCTGTACAGTCTCGTGTTGAGAATGGCCTCAATGGTGATAAATTACATAGAGAATAGAAATTTTGTGTTCCCCTGAAGCTGCCGAATAGAGCTTAAAAACTAACTGGCAAAGAAAGGTAAAAGGATGTAAAGGTATGCACACAGGATTATAAGCGTGGCTGGAACCAGTAGAGAAACAGATAAAAAGGGCTGTGTATGGGAGAGGCTGCTGCTCTGAGGGAAGGAAGGGGACATGCTCTTTTCCTGCTTAAATAAAGACTTGGTGCCTCTTGGAAGCCAAATCCTGTCACGGCGTTTGGTGGGAGAAACAAAGCTAAATGCCACCTGGTGCTTTTGCAGATTGGCCTATCCACGTAAACCAGATCTGAGGGAGCAGGTGGGATATATGCATATAAAGATTCCTACTTTCATTTTTAAGTACAGTAGGGATGCTGTCACGACCCATTTGTAGAGGGGTGATGTTAGCTGTAAATTCTCATCAGGCTGAACAAAGACGGGGAACTCCTGCGTTTTTAACTCCGGCAACCAGCCCACTGTTTAGTCTCGAGTTGTTGGCTAACAAGCCCTTAAATTCTTACAATACGTTTCCACAAATGTGGTGGCTAACAAGTCCTTAATTTTATCCCATACGTTTCATTACATTCTCAACTTGCAAAACAAACTACTCGAAGGTGCTGGCCCAGAAGCCACAACACACTTCCACAAGCTCCCTACACCCACAACAAAGTTCAATATGGGAGGTAGAATAGGACAGCCGTGTTTTGCTCAGGCAAAGCAAGCGGGGAGAGAAATAAATAAAGAAAAGGGAGAGAGAGTATGAAGAATATCACCAATCCTCAGATCCTGCGTTGGTCCTGCTGTGTTGAAGGGTCTGGAGCTGAGGTTATGAGAAAGAAAGTGAAAGAGAAAGGGAGAAGAGTGTGAGAGGGCCTGACCTGCTTTCTTTTATAGATAACCTGGTGCAAGCCTCTTGCATAAACCACATCTTTTACCCTGTTTTGTTCACACATGCACAGCCAGCCCTTGGAGCCTTCCCACAGGAGGTGAGTGGGGATGGGGGCACTGAGCACAAGTGTCAAGGTAGATCAGGAAGTTGGGTCAGAACAGTGCTGCCCCACCTCCACATCTTCAGATCACACCTTTCCCATTGTAACAGTCAGAATATTTGAGACAAAAAATGCTTATGTTTGGTTCTCCATAGATGGCAAAACCAAATAAATAAAATAGGATGGTTGGAGGAAACAGCATGGCTGCTGGAAGTTAGAAGGTGGTTGAAAGAAGAGTGAAAAATTAGGCCAGTTCCTGTATTTGGCTCCTCCTTTTACCACTATTTTGATCCATTTTCAGCTGTGTTTGCCATTCACATAGAATTTTTATTTGATTTGCATAGTTCTGTAGAGGCCAAAAGTTGGATGTGATGCAGAAGTCCAAGTTCTGTGGGATCCAAGAGAAGCTTTAGGATGAGGCTGATGGCAGTTTTTATTCACATTTCATTTGAATATCAGCTATCATTAGGAGACTAAATGCATAAGTGGTCACCTCTTCCTAGCCCGTTTCCATTGTCAAGTACCGTACTTCCATAAAAATTTGATTCTAGAGGGTTATAGATCAAATACTGGAAGAAAATCTTTTGAAATTATGTGTCTTTTTATATGAATTTAAAAAGCAATTTGGATCTGAAACTGCTACAAATCAATTCATTAAGTTTTTCGCAGAAATCTCCAGCAAGAAAACTTTAGGAAAAAACACTTCTGTTTGTAAAACTGACAGGGGAGCCCAATGCAATGTTTAAATTAAGATAGCATTTAATAGTGCTCATAACAAATGAAAACACCGTGCATTTTTATGGAGCTAAAATTGTCTGTAACCAGCACCCACTAGTCTGGCATTAAAATTATGTCTGTAGATGTATTCTTTGGTCACACGACCTGCCTGAATATACTATCTCCAGGATGAGAGGAAGTGAGAAATTAAAAATACCTTAGCTAGAGTTAGTAGCAGTTCCCATGAATTGTCCCTAGAAGTCAAAGAAGTGCTTTTGGAGGGAAATGTGTGATGGAGGACTAGAAAGATGAAGTAACAAGTTGTGATTTT
Source organism: Pseudorectes ferrugineus (assembly GCA_008033365.1). Classification (NCBI taxonomy): domain Eukaryota; kingdom Metazoa; phylum Chordata; class Aves; order Passeriformes; genus Pseudorectes; species Pseudorectes ferrugineus. Next base: position 70,796 of record QWTY01010413.1, on the reverse strand, counting down.
TCTGCCTGCCCGAATACTGCACAAGTTTCACAGAGGTCACTGACCTCGTGCCTGGCAGAAACTGCTTTTCGTTACTGCTTAGGTTTGGGCTAAAGCCAGCGCTTTATCAATTTTCTGTGGCCTTGCCTTTATTAAAGAAAGTTTCTGATTAACCTCTCAGCAGTACAGTTGTCCCTTCAAAGGAAAAAAAATCACATTATGACAGCTGAGTGACGCTAGCAGAAAGAGGAAGCAGAGTCAGCTCTGTGGTTGTATTTGCTTACACAACTGCACTGCCAATGCCTGTTAGCCTCTCACCCACCTTTTCTTCTCTTAATCCACCCACTAATTTCAGGCAAATTCTGTAGAGTGTTAGAGGATTCAGAGGTATGATATTCCCACACCTTTCCTGAAAGTGGGTGATGTGGGAGGAAAGAGAGACCCATTTAGCTCCTAAATGAGGGCAAGAAGAAACTGCTGTGTGTCTGTTTTTCCAAGAGTGGCTGTCCATGAGTATTGGCCAGCTCATTACACGATAGGTCACGGCACATATTATCAATACATATTATGTCTTATCTTAGTCAAGCAAGAGATATGGGGGAGCTGTGAGCTATGAGTATTTGGGACATGACTCACTGAGGGAAGTTAGGTAGTAAAAGGGCAGGAATGGGATGTGTTACAGGGAGCCCAGAGGAGACACTGGGATATTGTGTAGGACATGGCAGGGAGTTGAAGGTATTGTAATGGGAGGGCATGGAAGCTGTAGGGGAAGCTTGGGTTGTTGTGATAATAAGGGAGGACATAGCTGATATAAAACAAGTCTTCATTACTGTCTGCTGATACAGCATCTTGTTTTCTGACAAGCAAAGAAGAATAATAGACCGTGACCTGATAGTTATAAGAGATTTGCCAGAGAAACAAAGAAAAATTTGAGCTGCAGCACTACAGATAATGGAAAATGAGAGGTAGAGGAGTGCCTGGGATAAGGTAATTTAATGCAAAGATTGAAAAGCAAGTAGTCTGGAGTTTCTACAGTAACTGGTATAAAAGGAAGAAGTGCCTGAAGATGCTATCAGATGTAGTTAATGAATAGAAACTTCATTTGATTGACATCTGACATGAGAAAATAATATAAATGGATATTTTCATGATCTGTTGATCACAGGCAGTTCATTTACATTTCAGGAGGAGGGAACAGAACAGTGGGAAACAGCTGAAAAATTAACTGGTTACGAACAGCAGCAGTTCTTCACTTGCTACCCTCTGGATAGCAACCTGTTGTGAGGGACATGGGCTAAAGATCAGCATAGACAAACAAATGCTGTTAATGTCAATGTAGTATTTCAGACACTTCCAGGTTCCTCCAGGATTTCTGAGGAATGACATCGGTTGGGTGGAGAGAGGATTCACATAACAAAGTGGGGCAAGAATGTCTTTGCCAACTGGCTTGCCAGCCTCATAAGGATGGCTTTAAACTAGGTTATTGAAGGATGGAGAAGCAGGCCCATCAGACTAAGCTGGAAGAGAACTGGAAGAGCTAAAAGCTGGTGTGCTGACAGAGACGTAGTGGTAGATAATGGCAAAGCAGGTGCAGGATAGCATGATGGCAGAGATTGCCTGAACAAGCAGCATGCCTGGGGACCCATCCCACGTTCCTGCAAAGCCTGGCATTTAGGGGCACCTCAACAGGCTGGAAAAGTGGAACAGCAGATGCTTGCTACATGAAATTCAACAAAGACAATTGTAAAACCTTGCATCTAGGACCTGATGGCTTTTGGCAAAAATGGCTGGATGCACATCTGCACTAACTTAACGGTCCATAACATATTTTTACCAGCTTGGACTCTGCACTGGGTGTTATTGTTAGGTGTAATCTCTAGCTTGAACTCCTACAGCCTTTGCTCCCTGAACATAGCATTTATTAAAGCTAATTTATTACTTTACCCATTTGCCCTGGAAATTGTATCTCATTGGCTAGCTTTAATATTTCCTCTTAAATACTTCAAACAGCAAACATAGAATATGCTTTCCTAATCTATGCTTTTCCTGATCTAATCTTCCTTTCACTTTTCAGCACAGAAAATCCACCAGAAATCATCTAGGTAAATCCTCATTCTGCAGCAGAGTTACATCATCCTTTTCTAGTCAACAAAACCAGTCTTCCCTATGTTGCTCCACCATCAGGTTAAAAGAAGCTATTAATTTCTTTAGTTTTGTCTCAGAAGCACAGATTCCATCACTGTGATATACGTCACTACATTTTCCAAAATGTAAGGTAATTAGAATACAAATAATATAATGGAATACCTCTACTAGTTCATATTTTGTAACGTGAGTAGGTATTTTTCTTTTTACTAAATATTTATTTACATGCAAACAGAACTATAAAATAGAAAGTAACTCTAAGTGAATTTGATTACCACAATCTTGTTTCTCTGATTCTTGACAAGTATAATGTAGATTTAAGCAAAAAGTTGCCTGTCCTGGAGACAAGTATGCCAGTCTGCAAGGTGAAGACAACATTCAGTTTGATAGGAAACCTTCACATACCTGCGGTATGAGAGACTGTACACTGACATAAAAGCAAATTTCACTTTTTGGAACTCTACTAAACCCACTGGACTTTTTAGCTCTAGAGGTCAAGTTAGGTTTGATCTGGAATCTCCAGCTTCCTGGAGCTGTTCTTTTTTTCCTGACTGAAATAGAGGTTTTAAAAAATCATGTGCAGGGGAAAAGTGGATGGAAAGTGTTTAAATAAAAGAAGACACTGCCTGCAATTAAAAAGTTTGAGTGAATATTGCCAACTACATGCGGAAGTCATGCAGCTGAGACACTAACTAGATCCTGCATTCCTTGAGCAAAATACACTTTACTGGGAGTCTTAAGCAAGTAAAGAATGCAGTTTTGAATCCAAAATTCATATTATTCCAGATGTGGGTGGAGGAAATACGTATTTACTTACAAAACTGAAAAATCTTGATTCTACACTGCCAGTCTGTTCTGTTTCTTGCTCTCCTCTCTCCTCTTGTTCCTCTGTCTCTCCCTTCAGCCACAAGCTTCTTTTTAGCTGTGGCTTCCTACCTTCCTATCTTCCCAAGCTTCAGGTATTGCACAAACACACTGTGCATTTGTTACCACTATGCAGGATTTGTGTGTGGCCTTGTATCTATTTCCTTCTTTTATCTGTGGATTTTCTGTGAAGTTAGGATGTCTGTGGAATAGAGGCAGTATCTTTCCCACATGTTTGCAGAGCCCAGTGTCCAATTAAGAAGAAACAAATCTATGCTCCTTATTGCCGGAATGTACTAGAATTCTTCCTGTAGTTCAGTTCATCATTCTTCTCTCTTTATGCATTTCTGGTGTGTACCTGCTGTTTTTCTTAAGAGGAGCCAAGACATTAATTCACAAGCCCTACCAGAGCTTCTGACAGTTGCTCATTTAGCCTAGGATGTGAATGTATGTGCTTTGGCACTTTTCACCAGTCAATAAAGACAGAGGCTTCTCCAGAAGGAAACTGTAGTTCACGTAATAAGTAAAGAGTTCTTCTAGAGATGCTCTACTCCCCTCCATGAACAACCGGGATTGTGTCTTGCTTAGACATAACCTCTAATTTGCATGTTAGTTAGAAGGCTCAAGTTGGAAGAAGGCCTGAATTATGTGATCACCTGGTCTAGAATTAGGAAAAAAGCTTTGTGTTTTAGCCCAATACTTCATGCTCTGGCAAAGCCTTTTGAAGCCCAGACAATTAAATTCAACATCTACTCTCTAACTGGAAACACTTGAGTCAAAACAGCCTTTCTTGATTGTTATACTAACCCTCATCATGATGGAAGAACCTGCTGATGGCTATGGCTATTGCTGCAAAGCTCAAGTGCTCAGAAAACTTCACACAGTGTAGGTTTTGTGATCCTGCCAAGTTAGAGCCTACTTAGGAAGAAATAATTAAGCGGTGTTGTTTTATGTTTCACATGAATTTTGAAATTGATTTACCCCTGGTGTTGCTGGGCCTAACTGTGCAAAAAATACCACCCACCTCTCACATCAGCAGTCTCTTAAGATGTCTGTTTATGTTTAACCTGAAGTCTAAAACAAAAAACCAGTGATGCTCAAAATACCTTTCCTACAAGATATTCAGGGAAACAGTAACTTATTGTTTGAAGAAGAAAAGCGCCCCTGACCTCAACAGAAATGAGAGATCTCAGTTCTAACATTGCTTTAGCTACCACTCACACCTGGAGCAATGTGATGTGGCATCCAGTTTCTGTCACTGAAATCTCTTAGAGTTATTGGATCCATCTGCATGTATGGCTCTGAGGGTATTCACCACCTCTTCGCTGATGGTGGAGTTTCCTGATCGTCTTCTTGAGGCTCAAGGTTTGAATTTATAAAATCACAAGGATGAACCTGTTCAAAGCTCCCTTATTTACAATCATGTTTTTAACCTAGATCAGAGGAAAGACATTAACTCGTGTCCACATTCTAGTATTATGACAAAGCATGAAAAAGAAAACAAATACAATTAAAGAAAAACACATCCTGACTAATGGGGAAAGAGACAGGTTTTAATTCACCAGCTTAGCACATTGCTATGTCTTTAATAGATTACATCATACAGTTTTTATTCAATACTGCAGACTTTTGCCGAGCCACTTTCAATTCACATTCACTCATACTCTGGCACTAGATGAGCTGCAATAACTGAAAGGGAGGAAAATATTTGCATGTGCAGTAGTACATCTAACTTTCAGTCCAGGTTAGAACAATGTTTTAAGCAGCCCTACTGAAAGAACCATGTTTGGGTCATTTTGTCAGGCATCCAGTCTGTCTCCATAAGCCAACATGTGACCATTACCATGTATCTGTGAAAGTGGACTAACAGCTGTTTCATATAGCTAGTATGAAGTGAGGAGATGGAGGGGATCTCCCCGGGGCTCCAGAAGAACTGTAGATCATTTGGTCTGATCAAAACAGCTATTTGGTCTTACCACAAGAACTTGTACCCATATAGGGGAGAAAAAAAAAGTCTTATTTTTATTCACTTTCTGGATGATTTTCATTTTAAGAGAGTCGGACTTGCTTGTATGTAAGAGAATAAAGCTACTACTTAAAAATCATGAAAGGTGGCTTAAACATGCTTTGAAACACTGAAAGGAAGGAGCTCAGACATACATTAAAATGCACTCTGTCAAAAACTCTCCTTTTGGTGGGCATCCAGGGAATCAATGAATTTTTTTGACATGTAATTCATACTCAGTCCTAAATACTCAGTATGAGATCTACTCGCATTGAGTTTTGACCAAATGCTAACTCCCCATGCAACATAGCATGACGTGGTGACATGACTTCTCTCTTTCTTTCTAATTTGCACTGATTCCTAAAAATATCATCATGATTTTGGGCAAACATATAAGCATCAAAATTGCAAATAATGAGCAATTTGAAAATAGTAGACAAATAATACTATGGGACATGTAGGTGTCTTTTTGCTGTGTCTTGGCAAAATGGTATCTACAATCCTAAGAATGACCTTCCTCACAGCATAGCTCTCTGACACAGGTAAGGTGCATGGAGACTTTCAAAAAGGGTGAGATCATACCCAGAAAATGGTTTCTTTATGCTTTTGGGACAGTTGGGAAGGCAATAATAGGATCCCTCATTTGAGGGACATTCAGTGAAAGAAGTAATGCTTTCCTGAAGCGATGTAGAATGGCAAGGACCTGTTCCCTTAATTGCTGAGGAGAAGGACCAGCAGAATAACAAGAAGGAAAAAAAGCAAACTGAATTGCCAAAGGAAATGTTGAGCTGCACTTGTGTCAGATCTATGTGTGGTCTACAGCAGGTATTACCAATTACATACAGTATTTGCAGGACTCCAGAGACTCATAGGAAGCACCACTAATGACAGTTGACTTGTCGTATCCATGTAATTAGAATGATAATTACGGAGATTTCAGAGCAAAGGAGAGTGATCAGGTAGAGCTCACTGACTTCTCATGGGATCTGGCAACCTAAGGGGCCTTTGTCCCTTTGAAAATAGCTCTGTATGTACTTGCTTTTGTAGGTATTATGTCTTACCCATTTAGCGCCAGCCTCAATCAATATTCGTTTACCTTTGCTGTCTAAGTTCTTCTAAACTTGCATGTTCTACAGTCCATTGTCTGCCTTACAGCTGAATCTCTTTTCACTCAAATCTCAAATGACCTAGGGCCTGTCATTATTCTTTGTGGTTTGTTGACATCTTTCAAATCAGGGTTAAATTTCTGCCACTGAAATCTTGTCTCACTTGATTTTTATGATAATATTGACTCATTCTCCCACGATTCTCCCATGTTTCAGCATTGCCTTTGGAGGGTTTGTTTTATTCTTTGACCCCTTTGTTTATACCCTTCATTTCTTACCCTCTTTCATCTGAAGTACAAGTTATCATCTTTATCAAATTCACTCTCAGGTTTTTCTCTCCTTCCTATTTATCAAATTAAGATCTCAGCCTGACTTTGACAATCTGCTTGTTGATGTTTGGCTTTCAGCCTATGTGCAACATCATTAAACATGGTTTGTCCTCATTCTCGCTCTCCATTTTCCTTCAGTCACCAGGAAGCACAGCTCCTGCCTATCAGTTAGTACTTATCACATAAGCATTATGATTGTCTCAAACCTCTCAAAGCTCTTCTCTCAATCTGTCATGTGTTAGGCAGAAGTCAACTTTTTATCTAAGATATAGTCTTGTCAATGTAAACTGTAATGCTTACTATTGAAATTCTTGTCCAGGTCTTCACCTCATGTCTCAAGTACTGAAACTTTTTTTTTTTATTTTGTTGGCCTTGAAAAATACAATTTAATTCCCCTGTACAGTAATTTAGAAAGTCTTTGGAAAGGTAATTTTTCTACAGTTTTAACTTCTGCAGTGTGACCTATCTTAAATTCCTCCTCAGCTTCTGTATTTTAGCAAACAACTTAGATGTCTTGACTTTCATTCTTTATGGTTAATGCCTGCCTTAATTATCTTGTGTTTAATACTGAGAAGGTTGATTTCTTTCTCTGAAAGGTTTGTAACTTAAACAGGAGCTATTACTTGTGCCTGCATAGCTCAAGAGAAGCAGAGTCCAGATTTTAACAACTGGCCTTGGGTACTGGGACCCGGATGGCTGTGTTTACTGTGGCTGTACATCTGGATGAATATATTGGGCTTCTTAGCCAAGCAAACAGCCCAAAGAGAATACTGCTCTAATTAATTTGTTCTGCTTCCAGTGTGAATTTAAGTCATTCAGAAGCAGCTCAGATATCTGTGGACAATGTTACGTTAGTACTGTGCAGACATCGAATCTATAGTTTTTTCCTGCACTCCTTCTTCTGTTTGGAAAAATACTGCTGCTAGCACCAGCAAAATTACTTTGTTGTTCTGCTTTAAACTGTTGTTTACTATGATATTGCCAGAAAAAAAATCCCAAACAACAACAGCAATAATCCTTACAACTGCTGAACTAATAATGCACTAAGACAATCTTCTAAGCCGTTTAATGCTTGTCATATGGCTCCCTTGTGTATACGCCAGTCTGTCTATCTCAGATGGACCTTCTCTGCTTTACAAGTAAAATTTACAACTAAAAAAATCACCGCCACAAAAATCTGTGTAATGAAAACTGGACAAGATAATTTCCTGTTTGTGTGGTAAGTACCACCAGTTCGAGCCTTGACAAAAGAGCTGGTACCCTTCATAACCCATCATTTTAAAATCTCATTTTAAATTACTAGTAGATCATTTCAGAAAGAACCCATAAGGATTCCAGTAAATCATATGTCATAAAAGACACGTCTTCTTGCAAATACCTATTCCTGAATCTTTTAAAGTATTATTACTTGAAAAGTTTACTGTCCCTAAGTATATTTCATAAAGTTGATTTCTGAGTGATTCATTGCATCCAACACTGTTGAAAATGGTCCAGTTTAATTGAATGAGATGACATCTGTGTTGGTAGAAATCCAGGATGTAAAGCTGTAATAAAAGCTGTACTAGAAGGAATAGTCTAAAGAATTATTAAGTTTTTTATATTTTATTTAAATCTGCTTTTTTGAAAGTGGCATTTTCATATTCTTTCCCTAATTTACACCATAAAAAAGGGAATGTGTATATTGCCTGTCCACAATGAGGACAGTAGAATATTTAATAAGTCCTTTGCAGGCTAAAGGGGTATATGCCTACTGTGATTATGCTGTATACAGATTTTACAGTTACTACAAGACTATTAGCACACTTGAAGGAGACAGTAGCTTTTGGAATACCAAGCCAATTTCTGCCAAAAATACTGTCTTCTTAGGATCAGAAGAAACACCGTTGCTGTTGTGTTCCTTCTTTCAGCCATAGAGTGTACATGCCTAACAATGAGTTAAAGTTGAGAACAAATACATTTAACTGAGTTAGCCTATTACAGTGTCTTGACTACATTGATACTTCTGGGTGTAAACTGAAAATAACATATCCAAGTTGTCTGGAAAATTTATATTTCCTTACCAAAAACTATCTTGTGCTAGTTTTCATAGGCCTTGTTATTGAGTGTTCACTGTGTGCATTGCTCTATGCTCCTTACTCGGGTGAAAGGAATCTTTGCCAGAATTAGGACTTCATGAGCACGTCCTGTACATTACAAACCACCACATGGAAGGTCATTAGGAACTGGCTGAACCCTGCACAGAGGTTGACAATTCTTTTTCTCTCTCCTTGTATATTCTGCCAGCACCTGGTGTTTTTTTATGTATGTGAAACTTGTATCTTTAGTATTGCCAAACTATGTACATTTCTGGTGTTCATGCTCCTGTCTGCCCTATTAGTGCCAATTTTATGGAAAATGGGTCACAGTCTGTACTAATTGACACTGGCTTAAAAAAAAAAAATCGTACCAGAGAACTTTAAATGCTCTCATAAAATATTTGCCTAAACTATGCATACAAATGTAGGCACAGTAGAATTAAGAGTTATTTGTATCCTAAATGATTTCTGAAAAGATTGGGACAGTAAAGTATGGAGCAATTTTAATTTTATCTTTTGGTCCTTTAATAATTCTTTTTCCATAGTTATGATTGGAATTTGTAATGGCAGGGGAGATTCAACTGACAGATAACGTTTCACAGGTTTTACAGCTCTCCTAGAACAGAGTTGCAACTATTGGAGTTTATTGAGTGCCACAATGTTGAATTCATGGGATATTTTACTCCTGATGTCAGTAGGGCCTGGATTCTTGCCCTTGTGCTGTGGCTGCCCAAGATGGAATTCTATCCACTCTGCAGTAAAAGGCAAACTTGCTGGTATCTTCAGTCAGAACAGAATTTCACACTTCAGGAATAATGCAAAATTTCCACTTTGGTAGCAGATCTCCTTCAGACTCACCTCCCAGCTCCTTTCCCCACTGCAGCAGGCTACATTTGCCCCTGCACCACTGAAGCGGAAGAAATGAGAATGAGAACATTGGAAAAAATTGTATTAACAATACCTTAAAAAATTAATTCTGTGGGGTTTTTAATGTGTGTCATTTTAGCGAGTCACCTTATCCTAGATTCCAGAGACAGCTCTGTCCACACAACTTCTTTGTGGATGCAAAGTACAATGTAGATTTGATCAGATTGGGAGCAGTAAACAGAGCTCATCAACTTGACCTGGGCTGGCTTTGCTGCCAAAAGCAGTGCTGCACAGTTCCACAGCCTTCATGTGTGTAATAAGTAGGTTGTACACAGAGGGAAAAGACGCTACGTTCTTTTCATGATATATGGAGAAGAAAGAGAAATTGAAATTTTGGGTAAGAAGACGGTGTTTGTTGGGTTTTCTCATTTACTACACTCCTTGGATATCATGAAGAACATAACCACAGGTCAGAGAACTGTGGTCAAAAGTACTGAGAATATAAAATATAAAAACACATATTAGAAGTGATTTGATAGCCTAGTTTCCTTAGGCACATGTGACTGCTGTCAGCCATTGCCCTCTATCATTTGAAGTCAGTGACCAATTTCAGCCATATGTGAAAGAGGATAGTTATCTTAAAGAAATTAATGTCTTACAAGGTTTGTAAAAAAGCCCTACAGTTAGCTAGAAGAGAAAGGAAAATAATTCTTTAGTAGAGGGAAAGGTTCTCAGCTCTGCTACTGTCCTTCCTCCAGTTAGCTCCAGTTCATGCTGTCTTTTGTCTGAGGCAGGTGCCACAGAGGAGGACCTGAGATCACTGCAGTGGGGAAGGAGATTTCAGGACCAAAAGACATAAATCTTTACCAAACCAGACTATTAGTTGTACTGCTCAGACAAACATCTTGTTTCCTCATTAACAGCTACAGCACTTTTGTGGCATGAGTGTAGCAGAAAGCCTACTAGCTCAGGATTCTCTGGCTAGGCAAAGAAACTGATTTTCATTGTGAGATAAAAATAAAACCATTTAAAAAGAAGTAAAGAAGTAACTTCCTAAACATCTTGAAGGAAACGGGAGAAAAGACCTCCCTTTTTTTCTGCTTTCCTCTTTGCCGGATACAGGGCTTACAATACCCTGGAGCATAACACCTACAAATGAGTGGAATCTGATAACCCATTTTTAATTACTGCCTTTATCTGCACTTCTGTAAAACAAACAAATTAAAAAGCCTAAAGCTGGGCTTGTGCAGGGAAAACCTAGGTGTTCGTAGGACTGAATTCACCACACTTCTCTCTGCACTGTTTCTCTTTTCTTCATTCTGACTTTTGAATCTGCCCTGATGCCCTCATCTGACACAGCAACTACATCAGGGAGAGAGAAAACAGGATAGGCTTTCACTTTTGTCTGGCAGCACAAGCTTGCATTCTGTGCTTCGGAGGTTTTCAGAGGCTCTTTATTCCATGTAATGTTCCTGGAGTGGAGAAGCGTATCTTTTGTTCTTCCTTATAAAGGGATATTTTTATACACAAAGATATACAGTACACTGAATTACAAGAGTTTTTATGTTTTGAATTGTGAGGCTTTAGCACAGAAATTTCTGATGATTCTGTAATTCTGCCTTACCCAAAACATTTAACTTCAAAACCTTTAAAGCATAGATGAATCAAAGCCTCAGAAACCATCCAACACATCAACTAATTGTAGTGACATCAAAACCAAAATGAGACTCTTAATTTAAACAGGTTTCACTCCTAGCATGCTAAACATGCAGCCTGCGTATATGTGCTAAGCTGCATTATCTCAGTATACATATGTATGGCTTTATATACTTCCAAGTAGTTAAAATGAGGGAGGACAGACGTACCTCTTCCCTGCAAATAGGAATAATTCTTTTATGTTTAAGCATATCTGTTGTTGTTTTAAACGTAGCTTCCACATTTTTGCAGTGACACTCTGTATGTCCAAAGTGACGAAGCCTGTATAGGTCTTCTGATTCCCTTAATATCGTTTCCATATTAGATAGACAGATGGTGGAGAGCGATAATACTCTGTACTAATCACTTAGGAAGTCTATAGAGTGGTGCTTTGAGATTTAGACCCTCAGCCACTGCCATCACTCCTTTGATGGAAAGCCACAGATACTAGTCCAACCAATTGAATGTTTTTAAATATATCAACACTGAACAAATTATCTAAACAGGAAAAAGACTGACAAATACCATTCAGTGCTAATGAAGAGAGGGTTTTGTTTTCCAAAGGAAATAATTGCGTTCACAAGGATCAGAGACCAACATGGCATTATGCAATAGTATTTATACACATCTAAAAAAATATTTTTGCTTTTTTGATAGCCATCACTAATGGAAGAGACTTGCATTGCTAAGTTACTTTCCCCCCCCCCAACAAAGAAAAAAGCCTAGGAGCAGAATCATTATCTCAATGAGTTCCTCAGTGTTTGATTTTTAATTCCATGCTGATCTTCTGCCAATTGTAGGGTTTTGTAATTCCAACAGATCGATCAGCACAAACCTTTTTTCCAGCAGTAATATTCATTTATTTACAGGAATACTTTTTTGCTTATGTTTCTACCTTGAAAATACTTAGTTTCTTTTCTGAATGATGCATTGTTAGTCTGTGGGTGCCTTTTACAGGAATGAAATGTCAGATGTGCCCATTCCTAATGCCATGGACCTTTTCATATGCTTACTGAGATTTCTACATTAAAAAGGGAAAATATTTCTCTGTGAATTTTACTTTTATTGTTAAGCCTTTCATAAAAACCCACACTGCAGGCTCTACTCCAGGCTGGCAACCAGAGGCTCTGAAAGAAGAGACCGAGGCAGCACTGATCAGCACTCAAGTATGATAAGCAAGTAGACTAAACATGTAAACAAGGCCTGTGCTGAGTGCTTTGTTTTGGTAGCACCAATTGTCATTTCAGTAGAGGAACAAACAACCCACTTCAGGCTATCTGGTTTATTAATTGTAGAACACTTTAAACAGTAAAAAGAAAACAAAAAATAATGTTAAGCTAAAAGGTTTGTAAGATACTTCTCAGAACTGGGCTGCTCTAGTAACAATTTTCAAACAGCAGCAATGTTTTACTCCAACCCTAGGGTAAAATAAACATCTTCATTGTCCTGATATTTGTACAACATTGTACTAACATTGCAAAGATGGTGGACTTCATAGAAATTCCCTCCCACCTATCCAGCATTATTTTTTCAGTGCTACTGAACAAATATTTATTCAGCATTTCTGAAGATCAGACTGTTTAATACCTGAGAACAGAAACTGTAATTATTTTAAAAATATTTATGTTTCTTCTTAATTCAGTGTGTATTTTTCCTCTTATTATGCTTAGTAAAAGAATATATTAAGGTTTTGGATGACACTATTAAATTGCTAATTTTAATTAGATTTTTGTCTCCTATCCTAAATCCCCTACTCTGCATTACAGTATGTATCACTGTAGATTCATTAGTTACATTACGCTGCAATGTGGTATTTCGTGATGCTGCCCAGTCAGCCTGAAGCCAGAAAGCTTGATTTTAACCTTGAATGACTTCATGGAGTTATTCTTCATACACACTAATACATTAAAAAACAAACACTGGATCATAAATTGTATAAAACCAGCACTCAACACATACTACTGTTACAGCATGCAGTTGTGAAATGTACATGGGAAATAAACAAAGCATTAAGGAATGTCTTTAAAATGAGGATGGAGCAGGCACACAGAGAGGAAGAACATGTAAACAAGTGGTGGAAAAGAACAGATGTGTGCTGTTTAGACACACAGGCAACTTGCCCGAGGGAAGTTTGGATTATTGAGCTAACATGGCAAAGATACATAGTCTGTTCACATTTAAATCATAAGAGGGTTTGTGCATGTTGTGTGAAGAGTGTTCCCACTACTTCTCTAAAGTAGGTGGTTTCTTAGTATATGCCAGTCACATAAAGCAAATTTGCAGTTCAGTTTGTCTAGAAATTTCCTCAGAAATGCTGGTAAATACTGCATCTAGTATAAAATTCAACAGAGATGCAAGTTACAGAAGCCTCTCCAAGATTGCTGCACAAAGTCAACTGAAAAAAATGCTTCAATAAGGGTAATAACTTCAACAGGCATTAATGGTTTTGATTCCACAGATACAGCATCCCCTTACTAAACCTTTACATTTTTCAAAGAGTAGAGAATACAGTTCAGTTCTGTCATTACTGCATGCAGGTGGTCCTGGATATACTTTTTGTTTCTGAGGCCAGCTTCCCATGGCACTTGTGCACCATAAAAATACCCCAACTGTTGGAGCGGGAAGGGACGAAGAAAGAGGTAATGTCACTATACACTCTGATGAAGTAGTCTAGAGATTCATAGACCACAAATCTCATTTTGGCTTAACTTTTCCTGCCTTCACTCTAGTTACAATCCTGGTAAAAAAGTAAGCTGTACCAAAGAAGAAACTTAGAATTATAGCCACATTAGAAGAGAAGAAAGATACATCTCTTTTAGTTCTATTTAAAGTCTGTTAATGAAAAATGGTACATACGGCTCAGCAAGCCACCAGAGTACCTAGAGAAGGAGAGAAACTATTCTATAGAAAAAGCAGCAATTTGTTCATAGTGAAATTAGTGTTAGAGCTAAAGACTACAGCAACAGTCAGTAGTTTGCTGCCACAAAAATTAGTCGTCCATGCAACTCAGGCTTATGCCATTTTACCAGTGTCAGAATCTTCCCTATGCTTGTCCTTGCCACATTTTATCACTTTGCTGAAGCTTTAGCAGAGTAGGGACTGAGTATAGGTCTTGCAGCAGTTAGATAGGAAAAGGAAGAGGAGGAGGTTACAGATGAGAGAGGTGACGTCAAGTGAGGTGCAAGTTTTAAAAGGAAAAGGGGTGCCCCGACTGGGCCCTGAAGGAATGGACAGACATGACTTTCCCAGCAACTCCAGGTATAGTATTTTCTCTTCTTAAAGAAGGAGAACTTAAGCAATTTGTAATGTAAGTGTTTGTGAGGTATGCGGAGCTGTTTGTGTGCATATCCACATGCTGTAAGCAGACATTTAGGAAGGCACTTGGTTACCCTTTCTCCCTGCATGGTTGCCCCGCTGTCCTTTCCACAGCACCCTATTATTCCTTGCTAGATCTTGCACTTTGCACCCCACTGCGTGGCTCTGGCCCTTCTTACCGAACAAGAGAAAACAATCCAGTGCTGCCATCCTTCTGTGGGGCCTGCGGGTACGTTTTTGCATTGGTGATGGCAACTGTCTGTGGGAGCTACACACAGAGAGACTGTGGACTGATGGGGTGGAAGGGGGAGGAGAGGGGCTGCCATGGCCTTAGGCACAGGAAGACTGGAAGAAGTTTGAAAAGCCTAGAAAAGGACTCTTCCAATTTTCCTGATCTTGCTACAGTAACTCACCCACTGGCTCACCACAGAAAAGCGAAGGAAAAGAGACAATACAGTGGTGATGAGTAGCAAAAAGAGCAAACAAATGGTGAGATTAAAGGAACTCAGTGCATCCTTTAAATTGCTTCTCCTTTTGAATTAGTCACAACTACTTTTGAACTGAGCCATGCTTGGCAGAAGACTACTAGTAGACCTTAAAAAACGGGGTGATTGAAGCCTTCAGGAGGAGGGAGTCTAAGGCTGTCAGGCTTCCTGTAAGATAGAGGCTTACAGATTTTATTTGAGAGAGGAAGAATAAGTAACACTGCTAGGCTGGAAGCCAAGCCACTAGAAAAGTGTTGTGGAGTAAAGGGGAATCCAGGCAAAGTCCCTGAACACCACCGCCTCCTGACAGATTTGTGAGAGGCTGCCGTTGTGCAAAGGAACGGCTGAATGCGCGAGTGATACTTAACCTCCCTTTCCAAGGATGTGAAAAGCTGGCTATAAAGTATACATGCAGTATGCTGTATAAAACTCTCCTGTGAAGTAAGCATAACACTATTTATACCTATATTTTTATACCTGTACTAAACAAGGTTGACAGTTCATGAGATTACAGACCCATGCTTGTCATGGGTTAAACTGCATAGGGTTTGTAAACAGTGCGTAAATATGCTAAATGATACAGCAGAGCGTCACTAATCCACAGTAATGCAGGGAAGCCCCAGTGCAGATTAGTGGGGTTTGTGGATTACGGACTGGGAGGGCATTTGAGGGGAAGTCAGCCGTGTCCCAGGGCAAACTCCTCGCTCCACTCAGTAGCGCAGTGGAACGCTTGTCACTGGAAGGAGCTGCCAGGGGCACCTCCGCTCTGCTCGCCTCCAAAGGACATTACGAGCAATGCTGATGCTGCTATTGCTTCTTTTTCAAAAGCTGTAGTAGGCCTGCTCCAAGCAGGGAATTGCACTTCTGGTCTCCCTTGGATCAGTTTAAACACTTAGCACACACCTGCTGTGCAGACACTTCAAATCAAAGTGAAATTATTTGGTGCATATGGATTTTGCAAGGAATTCTAACCTGCTCTGAGCACAGCTTGCGTGGACAGATGTTACTCTGTATATACAAGTCAGACCCTGAATGCAAAAGTTAATTTCTGAGAGTTTCTAGGCTAAACATTAGTGATGTCAACAAATACATTGTTTCTGATTTTATATATATAATGGCTGTTTCAGTCATCCAAAAGACCATATCACTCCCTAATTCACAATAATCTAGAATTGCATACAATAAAATAATTTTCCTTTCTAACAATACAGCCAGTCACGTACATTTTTAACTGTGAAAGTTATGCTTTTACTTGTATAAAACTGAAATACTGCTAAATGTCATATGGATAATAGTCAAAGTTAGTGTCGTGATAAAATATCAATACAGCAATCATGCTGATTAAACATTTTATTAATATATGCAGTATTAAAAAAATTGAAATTGGATATTTGGGCCCAATATTGATATTCATTGTTATTTCTTCCTTTCAAGGAACAAAATGAATAATCCATATTGAAAAAAAGAAGAGTGTGAAGCATTTGGCTTTGTGTCAGGCAAATTTTACATTATCTGAAAATCAGGATATTCATTATTTTATATATAAGACATCACAGATGTCTTGGCAATGTCATGGCTATACATGGTACGCTTTTGTAATGCTAAAAAGTTACCTGAGGCAAAGACTTGAGATAGATGATTTTAAAGAGATCAGCTCTTCGTGAAGAACATTTTCCCCTCAGCAGTCTATAGGCTCAGACAATGAGTTTGTGCATTTTAAGTTTATTGACCTTTGTGAATACAGTACTTGAAAACTGCTAACAGAATTCTTTGAAAATCAATGACAGTTGTGAAGCTATTTGTTATCTATCCAGTGTTTTTTCTTGAGTGTGATTAATAAAAAAGAAAATTACGTCAGTGAAATTGAAAAGTCAAATTGATTAAAAAGGAAACATTCATTCCATTCTCCTTTGGAAAAGCAAAATGAAAAAGAGATGGATATTTTATCTGGATCTACATATCTGAACTACATATATCACAATGTAGTTCACCACAGACCAAGAAAGTTTCTAATAGTCAATCCTGAGAAAAGATTGTGTAGAATTCTATGCCCATATTGTAGTAGGAAAAAAAATCAAGCTAATTTGCTTCTCCAACTTATTTTGGTCTAAGCTTGCAAAAGTAAAGCAGTTGATTCACACAGCTGGCCACATTTCAGTGTAAAACATATAGGATAAAATAGAGGCCCCTTTGCTGTCGAGAGAGGTTGATTTATAGTGATAGGATTTGACCTTGGTTTCTTTTGTCACCATTAAGAGTCTCACATGGAATACTGAGAATTAGAAACATCAACATAAGTACCAATTTTTCTTTAAAACACGTTTTTCCAACACATTTTCTGACAGCAGCACATAATGCCGTTTCTCAAGCAGTTTGCTGTAAAGGTAGCTAAGCCTAACTGGCTGCATGGGGAATCTCTTGAGGGCAAAACTAGTTTCCAGTTCTGCAAACAGACATAAATATGAACTAGGTACCAAACTGTCTGCAGGACCAATCAATATAAATGTTAAAACCCAGTATAGGGTAACTTGTCCATAGACAGGTTCCCCAAATCAACTGCGGTTGTAATATAGATGGGGCCCCACAAGCTATTCAAAGAAAACATTGCAAAAGCTGCTTGCCATTTAATGATTGCATTAACACCATTATCTACTATCTAATCGATGCTGTGATTGACAACTTTGCAAATCAGATTAGCTTTCAGTCTGCCTATGAGTATAGCATGGCTAGGAATGGAAAATTGTGCGGGCACCAATTTGTGGAAAATGAAAAACATTCAAAGGTATGAAACAGAAAATCACTGATATTGCAGATTCGTTGTAACAACTATACCCCAAGATATACGAAAATCACTCCTGTGATTTTATTCACATCTTGCATCGCATCACTCCAATGTTGCTCGCATACAGTGAGGGGAAGTTCCCACCCAATGACATCATCGTTTGTCTTTGGCTACAGCCAGCTACATATTTTTAAAGAGGTCCTGTTTGTTCCATAACTGAACTCTTCACCTTTTGATTGTATGTTTTGGTGGGGGGGTTAAAAGGAAAAAGCCTGCTAGTAAATTTACTTGAACTTGGCATTCACGGTCTCAGACTTGGGTGGGCTGCATTCCCTCCTCCGGTTACACCCTACCTGAAATCCTTGTATGTTAAATCACTTGACTAGTTCAGCCTTAATGATTGGGTCATACCCTGGGAAGCAAGCTCAGAGATACTGGAAATGTGTGCTTACAAAAACACACATAATTGTAGAAAAATATGTGGATAAACTAAGAGGGGAACACTGAGACTGTGGAAAGAAAAAACCCACAGTTATTTGGAAGAAAAAAAATTATCTCTTAGTTGTGATGAAGTGTCACAAAACACACATTATGTACTACCCTTCCAGTGACACATTTTTCTGAAGAAAAATGCCTCCCCCCTCCCTCCCTCCCTGATAATCAGGAAACTTTTAAGAATTTTTACATATTAACACCAATCTTAATATTCCTATCTTCTCCAGCTGCTACAAATGCATTCCCTATTAAAACCATGCATGAGAAAAAGGTATTTCTGTAAATATCTGGATCTTCATAGCAGAGGAGTGAGCTATCGATAAGCACGAACTCTTGGAGAAGTTTTATGTCACAATCAAGTGAAGTGGATTTATTATTACATTTACAGACACACAACTTTTGTGTTTTCCATAGTAGCAATCTCAAAGATGGGGTCAGCAGGCAATTTTCTAATGGTCTGAAGATAATTGATAGGATGCATAGTGCTGCTTCCTTGTTTCCAGAGACTTGGAGGAGTAGCCAGGAAAAGAAAAGTCAGGAATCTTATTTAAGCACTTGGAATGGGACAGATATAAGTATCTTAACTGCCTCCTGTATGCACTGTCCTCACAGAGAAAGTGAAGCCCAGAACCACAGCTGGAACAGTTAGGAAAGACTAAATATTTTCTTAACATTACTTTCCATTGGAGCAGTTTCTGTGGTTGGCCCTGTTTGTTCCACAAATGAAACCAGAGGTGATCCATGCCACCAGTACTCTGGCCTGGGAAAGCTTGCTTTAGAAGATCCTCAGCACATACCCCAAAGAAGAGAAGCAGAGTGGATGCTGGATGTGTTTTTTATTTTGAAAAAGTTATAGCTTTCAGGAAACAGGCAAGTGGTTGGATATGGTATCAAATTTGTGGGTTTCCCCCTTTGCTAGAATTGTGAGAAGAAATTTGTAAGTACCATTGCTACTTGGGGATTTTTGGTGGTTGTTTTTTAGGCAGGGGGGGTTGCTGATTTGACTTTGTGCCTATGTTATGAATTCCTATCTTTTTTGCCATTGGGAAGTTTCAAAACCTAGCAGAAAAATAGTCAGTGAGTGGTAGAAACTTAGAATTTTTGGAAAGTAAAGAAATCTTCTGTTCAAAACTCTTGCAGAAAATTGACTTTATTCCTTTACAAGTATTCTGATCTATATTCTGATTTGTCTTTATTGAAGTAGTGGTGCCAAGGCTCCCACTCAGTCGTGGGGTTAACATGGAACTCATCTAATTAACCAATGTCCTCTCGTTGTGTGGTCTGTCACACTGCGATAGGCACTGTCCAAAGCATTCTTAGTGAATGGTTTGGCTTCCTACCACAGGACACTGTGATACAAGAACTTATTCAAATAATCCTGTTGAGTCTGTTTCTACAAGGTGTTTAGTGCTTTATACTGAGTTACAATCAGCCTCAGTTTCTTCGATCTTTGCTAAGTGGCAAGGTTTCCCACAGCTTGATCTCAGGCTCTTTATCTGGATGATTCCAGGAATACGTATGGTAGACACTACGATAGTGATGTAAATATTCATTTTACCATGGAGGATAATGGGACCAGGGTGGGACCTTAACCTATTTGGCACAGCTGTCATGAGACTCCAATATAAATAAAAAACATCCCTCCCAGCCTACATTTTCACAATTCTATTTATCAGCCCCATGAAAATGATAATTATCTACAGCTTTTTTCAGCTAAGTGAGAGCCCTCTCTCACACAACCTGATGAAGACACAAGCTCCCTCCAACTGGAGTCCAGAAGCTTTCATCACTGCTTAGTATATTAGAATCAGAAACATTTTAGACATGTTAACAGAGATTGTATACAAATTGAGAATTATCAGCTTTGCAATTGAAATCTCAGATATGGAAAAATCATGTTTTTATTAAGTTACAAAAGATACACATCCTTTGCTTTACTTAAGATGCCTCTGGAGTCTCCGTTGGTTGGTATGGTGCAGCTATGAAATAAGTAACTTATTTTCTTTCTTAATGGCTTTCATCCTCTACTTTATTACCACACAATCATGTTTCAACTACATTTCTTTAGGCATAACTGATTTTGAGCCCTAGTTGGCCTGCCAGGTTGGATCTTTCCATCTGTTATGGATGTTTGCTCTACAAACAAAATCTAGGTCTTCAGCAACACTTGCCACTTACTCATGCCAATATTTGTTATCTGCTTCACTACCCAGTCGGTAGTGATGCCAAGCAGCAACATCAAGGGAACACAGGCTTTTCACATCAGCAGTCACTTTGAACTACTAGTTGTTTTTTGTTGTTCAGGGGAATTTATGTTGTGGCTTTGATTTTGACACTGAACAAGACTGCAGAATCAAACAAATGGGCAATCTAAAGACAAAAGAAAAGTATAACCTATGGGTATTAATTTCACAACCAACACGGTATATTTCCCATGTGATTCTCTCCTCCCTTCCCCCTCTTCCCCCAGCCCCCCCCTTCTCTTTAGCTGAATGAAAAGTTTAAATTCATTGTGTTTATCTTACATCACATACCGCTTATCTTCTAGATTTTTTGTTATTTTATGGTTTTTCTTTAACACTCCAAACTCCACAGCTTCTATTGCTATAAAAGGTGCAAAGACCCTTAAGGTGTGCCTTTTCTTCCAGAGATAAAACCAGGCTTCTTTTCTTTAATGTTATGGTCCAACAATGCACATCTACAGAGACATGTCCTAACTTGAGGCCAACCCTTAAGCCAGTATAGCAGTAACCAAGAAGAATCTTAGCAATTCGGAAGATCCAGTCATAGGAATGAGTCCTTTAACCAGTAGTGTCTGCAAGATCAGAATCTTACTAATTCCAAAGCCCCACAATTACATTTATCAGCTTGTAATCACCATATAAGAGCTGTCAGAGTGGGATTGCTGCATTTGTCCTCCCTGTCAGCACCACAGCTGGGGTGTGAGAAAACTCATGCCTTCACACTGCACCAATATAACTTGTCTCTTGTTTTGGGCTGTGTCTGATGTGTCAAAATCTGGGGCCAGAGAGAATCTGCTGCACTGTTCCACTGCCAGAAGCACAAAGTAGACTCACACATTAAAATGTACCCAGTTGGAAGAGGCATTCCTTGACCAGCAATCAAATGCAGTGGCAGCATCCACTCCTGTGATGCCAAAGGGCACCTTTCACATAATTCATGTGCATAAATTGTGTAACCTTGAGCTCCAGATGCTGCATACAAATGATATTACTGGGTACATGAAGTCTCCTGTGACATCAGGTTGAAAATATTGTCCATGATAAGTGTCTTCATCAATTATGCAGTTTTATCACAGTAAAATTGCAGATACAATGATCTTCTTTCCCTACTGCGCATTTTTATGCTGTAGCACATTTTCTGTTAATTATGGAAGATATTTTCAGCCACTAATCCAATGCCTTGGAACCTCGCTGAATGCCAGTAGACTTGCCAGCAAACTAACCTCTGGGCAAAAAAGAAAATACATTTCCTTTCCAGAAAGCAGCCTCCTAGAAGCTTGCTCCCATCTTTAAGAAAACTTTAAGGAAGAAGGAGAGACATTTTTTCAGGACCCGTTTCCAGACCACTCAGGAATTTACTCATTAAAAACCACAATGATGTTGCTGAGTAACTGAAGTTAGTCACTAAATATAACTAACTAAATGTAACTAAGGCAGTTATATTATTTTACCTGGAATAGATTAGGCAGTTTTCTTGTGTTTACTTCAGCCATTTCTGGGATCTTTTTTTCATTCATTTTGTCTTCAAAATCTCTAAAAAGGAGACATCTTTACATACAAGAAGGCAGCATGAGTATTTTTCCTTATGTCTTGTTTTCTGTTAACATCAGAGAGTTTATAATTAGAAATGGATATTTTTTCCTTATTTTCTTCTGTAACAGACACTGCTCATGGCTGTGCCACCAGATTAATGTGAAGACTACAGGATGAAAAATATAAAAGTGTCATTTAGGTAAAGCCAAGAAGCAAAATGGTGCAAGAGTTGTGCAAACAGCCATTTTGACTACGGATTTATAGTCCATAGACGGCAGCTCCTACGCTGCAGCCTTTCTATCTGTTAAACAGTGTGTAGGTTGTATCAGCACTTTAAAGAAATTTTGCATATTCAGTGCAACAACAGATTGGTAACAGTTCTTATCACTGTGGCACCTACACAAAATTTAGATATAAACTCAGAGAAGTGGAAAGGGGATCGACAAAAATATTTGAAACTACATTAATGGCTTTTCTCTAGTGCTAGTACAGCAGAGTACATGTCCCAAAAATGTTGTTTTTTCCACCTGAATATGAGGAAAACCTTCTTTACTGTGAGGGTGGTTGTGGAATTTCCCTCAATGGATATTCAAGAAATATCCTGTGCAATGTGCTCTAGGATGACCCTGCTTACCAGGGAGGTTGGATCAGATGACCCACTGTGATCCCTTCAAACCTCACCCATTCTGTGAAAATCAGAGGACTATGAAAATCACCACCTGACATGCCGCATATAGAACGACACAGACTTTATTTGGTCACCCAGATGTTTCATAATCTGCTTAAGAAATTGTCTACATCCTTCTCCTCTTTAGGACCTGTTTGTCCCACAATAAGAGTTCAGGAAAAGCACACACCAAAAAATGTATTACATTTTATGTTGTTTAAAGAAAAGCAACATAGATTTTTAATTTAATGAAACTGCCAGGCTATGTACTTTTCCAAAACTGTAGATCAGAGAAGCAAAGTTTGTCATAAGGCAGAAAATTTCTCCAGAAACAAATGGCCTAAAACCAGTATGAGAAGAAACATGAGTGTAAATAAAGCTCTAAGAGGTACCTCTAACTGGGATTCTGAGCAGAGGTGTCCAAGTTTTGCTGAGGAAAGAGGAAAAAAGCAGCAGTTCCTTTGAAGTCTTCCTGAATTTTCTAATCTAGGGAAATCATTGCAGGCATTTCCACTGGTTTTAGCAACATTGGAAACCTTAATGAAGACAAGGTTGTTGCAGGGGCAGTTGGTTTTAATACTGTGTCAATTACATTTGCTCAGGCCAATGGTATTAAATACTGGCAGCCAAACAAGTACTGGCAATGACAGACAGCAGCTGGAATGGTGCAAACTTAGGAAGCCTCTGAAAGCAGCAGAGACCAAGTGTCTCCTGTTGCACCCCTAAGTTAAGTCTTTTACAGTAGTAGTTACTGGTTTTAGGCATGCATGGGAAGCTGCTGTATTATTTTCTGGAGAAGTTGGCACATATTCTACTATCGTTCTTCATGCCTAGTGATATTAGAGCATCTGAGGAATGAACCAGGAAAGATCAGACCCAGAGTTTTAGAGTCTGTTCTGCATACAGAAAGCATCTAGCGGCAAAACCCTAACCCAGTAGTACTGTGGTAATTGTAGCATCTGCTGTATCAAATTAAAAAATGCAGTGACTGGTTTTCCTGAAAAAGAAAAATGATACTCCATCTCCTCTTTGAGAGAGTCAAAGGCTTTTTTAATGCTGTTTTTGAATTTGGAGCAAGAGATACTAAAAATAATTCATCAGCTTTATTTAAATTATGCAATATAATACATAAAACATGAAGATTACAACATCAAGCAATATAACTGGAACAAATTAAAACTGCTTGTGCATATGCATTATAATTCCTTCTTTAATTACTGGTCCCTAACCTCTTTCAGTGGATGCAGAATGAACAATGTGGAATTAAGCACAGATATCTAATAGTGCCTGCTCTCTATTCATTGCCGACTCATTGCTTCTCTGTGCTTACATTAATTTCCTTTAAGAGCACTCCTATGAGCTGCATGGTTGCTTTTACTTCTGAAGCAGTAAGATTAAAGAAAAAATATTAATCGGTGTCAAATAGGACTTGATTTCTTGATGTTGCGCATTATGAAATACGTAGAATATTTATGGTGTCTTGCCTGTTGACTTAATTTTCGCTAGTAAGCTACCCTAAATTAAACCCCAGCATCTTAAGAGTGGTATTGTGAAAACACATCCCTCAACCTCTTCACAAAAAATCAGATTAAAGCTATGTGTTACATGGCATCACACAGAGATTTTTGAGAAAGAAAACTTGGTATCTTACAATTTCTTCAGAATTCTGTAAAGGACAGTCAGCAACCTCAGTCATGAACCTGTTCCCTGCCTTCTAATTTTTCTAGAAATTACACAGGGATTACATATAAAATGCTTCATTTTACTATACAGCTCTGTTCCAAAGGAGAAAAATCTATTCTGTGCACTACAAAAAAAGGCATGGCCTGGTATGCATGAAGGTTAGGTGAGAAGTCTGTAAGTTAACTTTAAGTTATAATCCACGAAAGGGATGAACTTGTACAGGCAACATATATTATGTGCTGGATTTTGCAAAATCAGTATGACTGCTCACAATGCAGAAATTTTCTGTTTCCACAGCACTCCCAAGGCCTGAAGCCTGTGCAGCACAGCAGTTGCCATGAGGTTTTTCATATCCAGGCCTTTTAGCAGTCAGCATCCACACACACATCCAAACACCTTAGGCAAGTGAAAGTCAACCCCCATTAGAAAATTCAGGTTGTAAGGAGGCCTCTCACTTAACCTCCTGCTCAACAGCAAGGCCAGCTGCGTGGTCAGTCCAGGTTGGTCAGGAGCGTGTGTTTAGGAGTGGAAATCCCCGAGGAACCCACTCCCACAGCCCAGCTGTCCGCAGCATGAGTAACTTTTTCCTGACACCCAGCCTGACGCTCTCATTTCACCTCACTCCCGTTGTCCCTCAGCAGGACACTGAAGCCCCTGCCTGCCTCTTCTCGACCAGGTCCCCACGAGTGCCGATTCCTTCCGCAGGCCGCGGCAGTCCCGACCCTCAACCTCCCCGCAAGGGAGGGTCTCTCCGGCCCGGCCACCTCGGGGATCCCGCCGGGCTCCCGCTGGTGTGTCCGTTCCAACCACCCGCGGGTGCCCGAGAGGCGGCACCTGCCGAGGGCTGCGGAGAGCCGGGAGGGGTCACCGCCTCCCCTCCGCGCCCGCGCAGCCCGCGGTGCCGCAGGAGCTCATTCCGCTTGGAGACACCGCGGGACAGCGGCACCGCACCGCGCGCACGGCCGGCGCCCTGCCCGGACTCGCCCGGGGTCATGGCTCGCCAGCGGCTCTGCCGGACAGCGTCTCTCCGGTGCGATGCCCACGCTGCGGCGACGCTCCCGAAGCCCATCCCGGCCCCAGGCTACAACCGCACCCCCGACGGGCAGCGGCCGCTGGAAACGGCCCAGGAAGAGCGGGCGGGGACGAAGCGCTTCCTGCGGAGATTGACGGCTGCGCCAGCCAATGGCGACGCGGGGGGCGCAGGGGTGGGGCCAGGGCCGCCCGGGCGGGGTGGGCGCGGGGGATGGCGGTGCGCTGGGGGCCGGGCAACCGTAGCGCTGTGGCGGACTGGCGGTGCGCTGGGGGCCGCTTTGCCCCATATCCGTCGCCGTTTTCCGTGGTCCGCTCCGCTTGCCGCGGGATGCGGAGGCTGCGGGCGGGGCCGGCGCGGCTGATCTGGTAGAGCTGCCCCCTCCCTTCTTCCTTCCCTCCTTCTGTGCCGGCCCCGAGCGGCGGCGGCGGGGCGGGCGGACGGGGCTGTCAGCGCCGGGGCCGGCAGGGGGCGGCAGCGGCCCCGAGGACGCGCGTCCGCAGCGGCGCCCGGGGGCGGCGGGGGCGAGCGGCTCCGAGCCGCAGCCCCTCCGCCCCGGGCGGGCAGCGGAGCGGCTGCGGGGGCTGGCTCCTCCCTCCCTCCTTTTCCCGCAGCCTTGGGCACTGGTCCCAGCGAGGCGAGCCGTGCGGGGCCGCTCCTCGCCGCTCAGTTCCAAGTCTCCCTCGGGGGCTGCCGGCTTGGGCAGTGCCGCGCCCGCCGCCTCCGGCCGCCCCCCGCCCCACCGGGACCCGCAGCTCGGGGCACCCCGGCCGGCGCTGTGCGGGATCCCGCGGTCACTGCCGTGCCCACATCTACCGCGCTCTTGAATCGCCCGCCTTTGGTCTGGGGCTAGAAAGAGCGGGGTGTTTTTCCCCGAAAACCTGTCCCGATGGCTGTCGTTGCCTTTCCCGCACCCGTCGCGTGAATGCCGCGCGAGGAGAGGCGGTTTCCTAATTTTTTTCCTCCCGGAGCGCCACTCCTCTCCTTGTGATAACTTCATCTGTTTGCGTCTTGGGCTGTTCTTTTCTTTCAGCTGTAAGTTAGCAACTGCAGAAAAATGAGCTAAATAGGCCCCCGCACTGAGGCGGTTTATCAAGAATTTGGTAGGAGGTGAAATCGAGGAAGACTTTACATCCCTAATTTGCCTTCTCTTCAGGATTAGGGTAAAAATAAGTGTAGAATCGTCTCATACCGTTTGTGTCTACTGTTTTAAAATAAGCCCCCCTTTCAAGATGTGACGACCTAGCCTTTGAGCATTATGCACTGCGATCTTTAAAAAAAAGATTCGTTATTTTTAAATTTAGGTCCAAAGTTCTTTTCCTATTATTGTTCTTTTGTAAGGCTTTGATTACAGTACTCTGAAGTCTGAATACACTCAAAAGAGCTATTAACACTGTGGTAACATTTTTTAGTGCAGCATTCTTCCACAGGTAAAGATCCCACTGAGTTGAACTTAATCCCTTTTGATGTTAATAGTATTGTGCACACATGTGTATGGCTAGAAGGATCGCTGATTGATATAAAGGGAGTTTGAGGGTTTGTCAGCTTAATGATTATGATTTCCACCTTCTGAAATAAATCACTGCCAGAGGACAAGTAATAGCCAGCTAGAGTAAACTTAGGTTAAGGTGCTTTGATACCAGTAACTAGCAAGCAGTTAATTTGGTATGTTTTTTACTTTTTCTAAAGCTGTCCAAGACCCATTTTAATTAAAATGATATAATCTATATTTATTTTAAAGCACATGTATTGATTTGCTTAGCTTTACGGCCTCCTTTTCTGTCTGCTGTCACGGGTGCTTCCAGAGTGTTAGTGAAATGCAGCAAGCACAGGGTCTACAAAACTTACCCTTCAGCAAATTCTCATAAACTTCCATGTGTCCAGACCCGCAGAGGTTGAAATGAGAAAATGCTTCTTTAAGAGAGACTGTCTAGAAGAAAAGCTGCATCCTTTGGCATCATGTTTTGAACAGCAAAAAAAACCTGAGTCCCTAAGCTACAGAGCCAACCAGTTGTAGAACAGAAGCAGTTTCGTGGCACCCTGGGTTACGCAGGAGCATTCTGCTTCAGCTGCTGCTCTCCTCCCTTACAACAAGTTTCCATTTCTGCTGGCCATGCTGCTTTCTGTCTGCTGTTGACCTCTTGGTGGGAAGTTGAGCTGCTTTCTCATGCTTAAATTGCAACATTCTGCTGAGTTTCATTACCTTTGGGCTTAGAAAATGACCTTCCCTTCTGTGTTTTCAGAGGTTATGGATCTCAGTTTCTATCAACAGTTTGTACCTATGGCAGATGAGCTTGCATTGTAAAGATATCGTTTAAATGGCCTAGACAAGACTTTCAAAAACATACATATTCTCTCTGTACATGTGTTGATAGTGGAGAAGAGGGGGAGTTCAAACTTTTTAACATCCAAGGTCGTGTGGAATAAACTTCCAGGCTTCATTTGTTTGGAAAGAGACCTTTTGTTCCACTTCTACTTTGATAATTTTCCAGTAACTGCAGTCAATTTATAAAAATATTTTAGATTCAAGGAGCAACAAAGGTACATTCTGAAGCTAGTTTGGCTTCTTGATATCTTAGTGGGGTTTCAATGACAACACTGAAGAGCTCTCATTCAGAGAGGGTAACCTGAAGAATAATTGTATTACTTCTAGCAGCCAGTATGATCTCAATCTGTTTGTGAGTGTGGATATAGGCAGAATATTCATTTTTCATGGGACCAGCTCCTGAGTCATGCCTTTAAAGATGAGGAATGTGGGTCATAGGTGGAGAATGGAGAAGTGTCTGGGAAAGACAGACATGTAAAGAATGTATTGTGGGGCGCGATAAATAATTTGGACGTACGCTCTCTTTAAGCTGATGTCCAAAAAATCAAACTAGGTTTATAAGCAACATTGAAAATACATGACAAGGTAAAAATTTTTTTTCTGTAGTTTGTGCTTGTGGGGTTCCTTTTTGAACTGGCATTTCCTTTTGGCATTAATCTGGGAAGCATGTTTTAGTACAAAAGATTGATCTATTTAAGGATTAAAAAGGGAGGGGACAAAATAAAAGGATGGTAGGTGTACCTGTAACATGGGTTACAGGTACATCTACCTGTAACATGAAAGTATTCGCTGGCAGAAAAAGGATCTAAATGGTTTACATTTTTAATAGTTGTGTCTGTAATGTGTAGTGCTACTCTAATTATTGAAAGAGGAAGTTTTCTACATTTTAGTTTACTGTGTGTAAATTTTAGTAGGTTAAAAGTGATTTCACTAATATAACCTATTTGCCATAAGATATTTCTAAAGCAAGTTTGAATGCTTTCCTGAGGAAGATGTACTGAGTCAAACTGTGGTTTCATTCTGGAACTGGCCTTAAGTAGGGGGGGGTGAGAAGAGGGAAGGTGGGCTGTCTTCCTTATTGAAAGCAAAATTGACCCAAGAAAAGCAGTGTTGGAAAACTGTTCATTGTGTACTCACACAATGGCTGGACACAAGAAGAAGGATAGGAGCAAGAAAAGGGGATGTGGAAGCCTGTGAGTGTTGTAGCCTGGGCTATACAAGAAGTCAAACTGCATCGTAAGGGGTTATTTCTGGCTTTCTGATTTGAAGGCAAAGACCACTTTAAACTTTAAGCGTGTTAGATTTTAAAATAAACTGCCACACTTCTATTTTTTTAAGAGACAAAATCAAAGTGCAAGTTAAATGACTGGGTGTGGGGTTTCTTTCTCTTCCTATTTGTCAGGGTGTTCACATTTTTAAAATGTTTATCATTTTAGCACTGTTGAATTTCACTTATCTGGTTTTCTAATTTATTTGGTGGGTTAATTTTTTGGTGTAATTTGACTCTGAATTATTCCCTTACAGGCAAGGAAGATATTGTGCTGTTATCCAGTTGTCATAGTTGATTGCACTCTACAAATCCTCAAGATTCCTACTGGAGTGAAAGGTAATTTGTGATTTATTTTTTTAGAGCAGAAGATTCACTGTATGAATTTACTAGATAGGCAAAATTCTGTGTTTCAAATTCTCAATTATTTTGGCTGTTGATGTGATAAATTTACATGGCTTGAGTTGTCAGTTTTGTAATATTATATAGGAAAGAACATCTTGATACAGTAAATATTTTGACTTCTACTTAAGAAGTTTGTGATGTACACTCTTCTGTGAAGGTAATTTTACTGGTAACTTATTTTCTCCATAGACTTCACCTTGTCTTTGAGAGCTTTGTAAAGATTTACAGACTAAGTGAAGGCCATATCAACAGAATATTGATTAATTACTATTGGGTAATCCAAAAATAGCTGTTCTGTTTGTCTAGTGAAATGAGGAAAGTATGTTCCATGTATGGTATGAGATTATAGACTTATGTGTACTGCAGGTGGGACAGCTCAGCAAGAATGCAGGCTTATTTATTTTAACAGAGTTAGGGGAAAAAAGGTTTGTTTCAGTAGTATCTGATGTCTCAGTGGCACTATACAAACACTGCATTACTGCAACTCTGTGAGTTGGTGTTCTAAAGGAGAATGTCAGATGCTGACCCTTTGCTGTGCGTATCACAGCTGCCTTTGATGGCATAATGTTTCATGACTGGGCTAAAGTATGGGATGCTCTGAAGGCCTGACTTCAGTGAAGTTGGCCACTTGTGTAAAAGCTGATTGGCTCTGCTGATTCTCAGAAGCAGGTAGTAGTATTTTGCTTTTGTGTTTCTTTGGTTGGATTTTTTTTTTCTAAAGGAGATAAGGTACTGCTACTGTTCATCTCTGTAGTGCTTTTATTAATAGTAGCATGGCTCTTCAGAGACTTCTTGTGAAGGAGAATTGCAGGAAGATCCTCTCTTTTAAAACTGGTGGCTTTTTTCAGTGTCTAGGAGCTTAACTGGGTGTTTTGATATCATATCTACCATGGTGTTGATATTTGTCTGTGTCTTGGTTTCTCCTCCCTGTATTCTTTCTGAAGGGTGTGATAAAACCTGTCTTTTAGCTTACCTTGCTGTTACTAAGTCATGCAGCCTGTGTGCTCTGTAAGGTCATTGTTAGACGATCTTGCCATTGAATAGTAAAATAGGGCTAGCTAAGGACAGTTTAAAGAGAATTGTGGATTGCCGTGGTCCACTAGGCTTGAATCTTCCCTTTTACTTCTAACATTGTCTGTGTGGTTTTCTGTTTGCAAAGCAGTAGTTTTGGAGAACTGTTTTGTAGGAAAAGATGTTCAGTAACCAGAAAATAAAAATAGACTCAAAAAAAAAAGCATGACTCTCTGAAAGATCAGTTTCATCTTAAATTGCTTGCACTGATGACAAAGCAGAGTTTAACCAAATATTTATTGTTGAAATTACTCTCTAATTAGTAGTGTTGTACAGCTAAATGTAACACCAGATTTTACTGTAATTTGCTGCTATCCCATTACTGTGGCTAGAGAAGTATAGACTATAACTGTGGTATTCTTTATAGTGGCCTGGATAAGAATTTGACTACAACGTTTTAAGAACATAGAATGTTATTAAGAGTATGAAAAGCTTCAGTATGTATTTAAAATGCATGATGTGCTCTCTTACCACAATGGAAAATTAGAACAGCTTTTTCTAATTTGAAATACTCAGTTATCCTGTATATGGGATTTAAAATATATATTCTTAATTCAAGTTTTTAAATTCATACTAGGCAGACCTTTGAATTCTAACTGATTCAGCATGTATCCTCCTACTTCTGAAAATCGAACCAAAATTAAAATCTGGTGATAAAAATGTGCTTCGGTTTCACATTCGTTGAAACACTTCTATTGCTTCCAGTTACTCACAGAAGCAGGGATTCATCAATCAAATATGTCAGAATATACTAAGTGTGTCCTGCAAACTTCTTTGAACATTTCAGTTTTGGATCTGAAAGTTTCAATTTCCAAATACAATGTTTTGTACTTTGTAGACATTATTTGTAAACAATCGATTTGCTGTTTCCTCAGCTGAAAGAAGCTGTTTTATCCCATTTGGCTTCTCCTTTTGAAGTTGTACTTAAAAGCTGTGTTTAAATAATAACTGTAACTGCTGCTGTTTCATCATCAAGCAGTTAAAAAAATATGCCCTGTATATCATTGATCTTCTCTTAGAGGACTGAATTGTTTTTCTTGTATGGCTTTTTTGGGTACTTTTCCTGGTAGGGTATTTAATTATTCGACCACGAGTCTGAAATAAACCCAGTATATCTGGAGGGAAGGAGGTGGAGGGAGGGCAGACTGGGGAACCCACAACCAGAACCAAACAATGTTGTAGCATTAAATTAATTCGTAAGTCCATGTTTGGTCTTATGGCTGCCTTGTCCCCTCTGTAGACAACATTTGTCAAAGATCATAGTATGTTATGGTTAGAGGCAGCTGCTTGGATCAAGGCTGGGGTTGCTACATATTAATGTTACTGCTCCTTCTTTACAGACCCCAGTTGTAGGTGATTTTAGTATTAAACCTGTTTTGGAACTCTAATTATCTCATTAGTTAGCTTAAGCTGTTGGGTGTTTGGCCTCACTTTCACAGTGCGCTTTCTTGACTCTGTGTGTATGCCTGAGGATATATTACAGAGAGCAATTAATGCTTAATGAAATTTGTGCACTTACAGATTTATTTTTCCTTCCCCACCCCTCCCTGGCCCTCTTGTATTTGCTTATACCGAGACCATTGTATTTCTGAGCATGCTGAAATCTTTTCATTCTGAAGGGTAAGACATGTTTCTGAAGGCTGAAATTTCATAATTTCCAGATTTTCTACTGAATTGAATTAAAAGGTAAGGTGAAACACATAGCAAAGTAAAACATTACAGGTGTTTTTCAACTCTGGATTTAGTCCCAATGACATTTCAGAAAGTAAGGATGCTATTTAAGTGTCATGGCATAACTGGAAAATAATGACTTAGTGTTGAGGCTGAATAGTTGAGGGTTTTTTGGGGAAAAGTTTACACTGTTACCAGCACATTGTTCTTGTACTGTAGAAGAAATTAATATATGTAAAAGTGAAGTTAGGAATACTGCAACCCTGTGTTGTAGGTGAGAAAATTCTTAGAGGAAAGGTGCCTTTTCCATAGAAATGCTCTGTAAAATGAGCTCTGTTGCAAGAGAGTTCTATGCTTAAAAACTAAATCCAAATAATAAATGACAGTGTTCTGACTTGGGGAGAGTAGCAGGGTGATGTGGTCAATCTAGTTTTAAGAAACCACATATATAACATTGCTGGCCCCTTCATACCCCCCTCATATGCCCACTGATTTTAGCAAATTTAGTAAAAGGTACATGACCCTACATTCTACTTTCATCCTTAGACCATTACAAGATCTAAAATCCAAGCAGAATATTTACAGTCTTAACTAGATACCAGGTATTAAATGTGAGACAGTTACCACTGAAGGAAGAGTTTGTACAATTTTAGCCCTGATATGAAAGGATGACTCTAGAAGCTGCTTTACTTCTTGTTTCTTGAGTATTCTGGACTTCTGTTCCTTTTGTTTCAAAAAGCATAATGAAGCTTTATAAAAACACCCACACATTAGCTGAAGTATATTTTGCCTGAGCTGATTTGTTTGAAAGTCTAATAAATCCAACTCTTTATCTTGAGGAATCATGAGATTTGGTATGCTGCGCTAAGAATTAAGAGTTTTATTTACTGCTTGCAACTGGACTTTTAAAGGCTAGGATGAAAAAGGCAAAATATGTTTCCAGTATATTGGGAGCAAATTTGCTTCAACCATTTTTTTGCCTGGATAAAAATGCAGCTTTTTTTGCATTTTTCAGGTCTTCTGCTCAGTTTCCCTGATTTTTAATTTAAAAAAAAAATTTCTTAAGAAAAAATTTCTTAAATATTTCGTAAAAAAAATTTTCTTAAAAAAAAATTTCTTAAAAAGATTTTCTTGTATTACAAGGCAACACCTACTATGAACCTGGTTGGCTTACCATAAAATTACCCAGTGGTATATCATATCTTGGATAAAGGGCGAGACATGTGCTGTATGTAGCATGTTAACACTTTGGAATGGGACTAGATGAAAACAGTTTTTATTGGGTGAACTGTTTAGTCACTGTCATGAGCCCTAATTTTCTGGCTTGAAACATCTTGTCTCCATAAACTGTTGAAGGATGTGGGAAGATTTATTTGCCTGGTGAAGTTACTTGCAAAAACAGAGAAGCAAAAAGGCTAGTATATTGTGGTCCACATGTTAAGCTTATTGAAGTCAAAATCAACCTGCTTCATTCTTTCACTGTTCTATGATCTTTGCTTGCTGGTAAAGGATACTCATTAAAAAAAAATCTGTGGATCCTTTCTGTTCAAAAGCTCACAAGGATGTCCTTGTTTTACTCATGTTTAAAACAGGTCAGTTTTTCTTTAATGGTTTTTGTTAAATGTTTTAAGACTTGAAG
Organism: Pseudorectes ferrugineus; assembly: GCA_008033365.1. NCBI lineage: Eukaryota > Metazoa > Chordata > Aves > Passeriformes > Pseudorectes > Pseudorectes ferrugineus. The sequence continues at coordinate 37,119 of QWTY01010413.1, read as the reverse complement.
TAGTTATGCTACAGAGATTTTTCTGCATGTGTTGTTTTTAAAATTCTAAGTGGTTTTTCATGTTGTATTATTCCCAAGGTTAGCAACAGTACATGACTCTTGCTAGAAGGCTCAGTATGTAAGCAGTTAAACTAACAGCTCAAGACACAACAAGTGATTTTATGTTCTGTGACTGTTTTTAGATCCTTGGTTATGTCAAGAAGGTAAAAACATAAGCACTTATTTTGGGAAAAATGTGGGTTTTCTCTGGCTGATTCATTTTGGGTGTTTGGTGATGGGGTTGTTTTTTTCTTCTTTTGCCTGCCTGTCTAATGCTTTGTTTCAGGTAACTCAGACAGTATGTTTGTATGTGTGCCCTGGTAAACTGATCATGAAGGTAGCAATTCAAATAAAAGGAAAATAAAGTTAATATATCAGAGATCCTATTTAATGTAACTTTATTAATTGCTTAAAAGTGGTTTCTGTAGCTTGTCAAATCTTGCTTGTTCTTTCATCATACTCCTGTTTTTCAGTATAAAATGGAATAAAGATGATCCCTCTGTTTTTGAGGAATAAAGTTGGTTTGTGTGTGGGTTTTTTTATGGGTATGGAATTTTTGATTTCTTTCAGAGAAGAGCAGCTTCTGCTGACTGGTTTTCAGGTTTAGCCTCCCACCAGTTTGTTGTAACCAGTCACTAATCTCCTTTTATCTCTATTGGCACTATATGTGATTGTGGGGAGACTGTGGGACAGCACTGAGGCATCCTAAAGCAGGTTTAGGAATGAAATTCCCCAGTTTAGTGTTCCCATTGGAAAACTCCAAACCATGTGCTGCTGACTTACTTCCTTGCCCTGCCCCCTGCCCCTTTCTCTGCAGTGGGATAGAGAGGAGAATTGGAAGCATAAAAGGCAGAGATTGTGGGTTAAGATAACAGCAATTTACTGGAAATATCAATGAAATAAGAAAATGAGCAGTAACAGCAACAATATTAATAACAGTGTACAAGGGAGGTGAACGATTCACATGTGAGTGCTCCCCACATGGAGCCTGGTGAATACCTGACTGGACCACCACACTACATGATGCAGAAGGGACTGCTTCCCCTGTCCCCAGAAAGTGATGTGAGGTGGTATAGAATAATCTTTGCCTCTTGGCCATGCCCCCCTCTTGGCTACTGTAAAAATTAACTCTGTCCTTGCTGGAACCAGGACATTATCCTCCCCTTAGTCTATACCATTTATGTCATGCCCAAATCCTACACCTACCAACTATATATGTACATATATATATATATATATATATACTCACAAGCATAGTTATCATTTCAGTAGTCAGCGGCTGTCCCTCCAGGATGTCCAGTGAGTTAATTTGGTCTATGATTTTAGGCTCTATACATCCTAGATGTCTTCCAGGGCAGGATGGCTGGTGTGCTGCCAGATGGTTGCAAGCTACATCGGGAGCTTACAACTGGTATATCTGGAGCAGACCATATTCATTGCCCATGGTAGTTATGGCATACACTGGCAGTGTCATTTAGCAGCCAGTATTATAAAATTCAACATTACAGACTGTTCTCACCCAAAAATCAAATCCCTTTGAGGTACACATTGTCTTTCCCCATCCCTCTGCATTACTCACCAACTGCCCCCAGGTCCTCGAACAAAAGCAGCCCCACGCATAGGTTTGCCTTTGCTTTAGGCAGGACTAATCCAAACTGATATTCCTCAAATGCACCACGGAGACTTTATCCCCTTCTACGGTATGTGGGGGTTTTGACTGGGCAGGGCCAGCTCGATAAGTGGAGCCTCTGGTCTTAACTAAACCAGGCAGCCTTCGCTAAGTGTGGATTCCAGTATTTGAAGGCCCCATCACCCACTGCTTTCAATGTGGTTTCTAACAGTCCCTTGTACTGTTCAATTTTCCCAGAGGCTGATGCATGATAGGGAATAGGATACACCCACTCAATCCTGTGCTCTCTGGCCCTGGTATCTGTGAGCCTATTTTTGAAATGAGTCCCGTTGTCCAACCCGGTTCTCTCAGGGGTGCCATGTTGCCGCAGGACATGCTTTTCAAGGCCCAAGATGGTGTTCTGGGCAGTAGTGGGAGGCACAGGGTATGTATCCAGCCATCCAGGGGTTCTTTCCACCATTGTAAGAATGTAGCACTTGCCTTGGTGGGTTTTCAGCAGTGTGATGTAATCAATCTGCAGGGCCTCTCCATAGTTACATTTCAGCCGTAGTCCACTATACCACAGAGGCCTTGCCTGCTTGGCCTGCTGGATCACAGCCCGTGTTTCACAGTTATGGGTAGCCTGGGAGATAGTATCCATAGTATCCTTGAGCACAAGCCCATCTGTGTGTTGCATCACTTCCCTGATGACATGAGGCACGATGGGCCCACTGAGCCAGAAATTATTCACCTTTTTGTTGCCAGTCCAGATCTGCCTGAGCCACTTTAATCTTGGCAGCTCGATCCACCTCTCCATTGTTGCAGTGTTCTTTGGTAGCCCAGTTCTGAGTACGTGTGCATCTACGTGACATACTTTAACAGACAACTTCTTTACCTAATCAATGATGTCTTGCCACATTTTATCAGCCCAGATGGGTTTCCCTCTGTGCTGCCAATTGACTTTTTTCCATCAGTCCAGCCACCCCCACATCATTTGCCACCATCCATGAGTCAGCATAGAGGTAGAGCACTGGCCATTTCTCTTTCAGCAATATCTAAAGCCAGCTGGATGGCTTTCAGCTCTGCACCCTGGCTTGATCCACTGTGTCCCTCAGTAGCTACTGCAGCTCGTTGTGTAGGACTTCATATGGCAGCTTTCCATTTTCAGTGTGTGGCAGGAACTGTCAGTAAAGAGGGTGTATTGCTTTTCATTTTCTGGTAGTTGATTATATGGTAGGGCCTCTTCAGCATCTGTTACTTTCTCCTTTGAAGAGAGTCTGAAATTTTTGCCGTTATGCCAGTTTGTGCTGACTTCCAAGATCCCTGGGTGTTTGGGGTTTCCTATTTGAGCTTCTGTGGGATCAGCACAAGCTGCCTACTCCACGTAATGTCAGTGGCATGATGTGCGGCAGGGACTTTCCCTTTGAACAGCCAGCCCAGTATTGGCAGTCGGGGTGCCAGAAGAAGCTGTGCTTCAATGCCAATCACTTCTGAGACAGCTCAAACTTCTTCATAAGCTGCTGGTATCTCAGTTGGGGTGTAACAGGCCTGGGATCCTTTGTATCTCCGACTGCAGAAATCTTGGGGGTATTCTTGAGTCTCCCTGGGTGCTTTTTGCCAGAGACTCCAGGATGGACCTTTCTCCCTGGCTACAGTGTAGAGCACATTTTTCACATCTTGTCCTGTCCTGACTGGCCCAAGGGCTACTGCATGAGCAATCTCCTGTTTAATTTGTTCAAAAGCTTGTTGTTGTTCAGGACCCCACTTGAAATCATTCTTTTTCTGGGTCACTTGATAGAGAGGATTTACAATCTGACTGTAATCTGGAATATGCGTCCTTGAAAAACCCACACTTCTTAAGAAAGCTTGTATTTCCTTCTTGCTGCTTGGTGGGGACTTGGCTACTATTTTGTTGACCACATCATTGGAAACTGACGATATCCGTCTTGCTGTTTTACTCTTAAAAACTACTTTCCCGGATGCTTTAGGTATAGTATTATTTGATAGTTCAAGTATGTAACTGGTACTTGAAAAGCTGTGTGGAAATTCTCTTACTGAGGTTTTTGGGTATTGTAGAGGCTTGAGTAACTTTCTTGCACGACAGAAGAGTTAGCTTGGTTTTCATCCAGAAACAAAGTTGGAAAGTTTTGCAGTGTATGTGTCTTTAATAAAATTAAAGAGAAACAAAATCACAGAATAGCAACTTTGTCATCTGTCAAAGCAAAGCTTCATGAGTTTTAAATATTCTTAGTAGAACAGCAAGATTCTCCTATAATGGGAATTCCACCTGTACCGTTTTTCTAGTTGTTTGCTATTATTATGGTATTAGCACTTTTTTATAAAAGACAGTTCTGCCATTAGATTTTTTGTAAGCCTGAAGTTATAATTATTTCCATTTTTCAGTAACATAAAGGAAAATTACAGAATTTTTTCTGTAAACATATGTTTGCAGAGCATTATTAGCCTGATATGGCATGTAAATTATGATAGCATGGAGAGAAACTGTACCACTGTGTAGGAGTGAATTGGCACTGGAGATACTTGGGACATTTTGACTATGATTCGTTATTTCTTTGTCTGGTTTGGAGAGCTTAGGGTGTGGCTTTTGTACCTCTGGTCATGTGTATCTTGTATGTGCAAACGTTTGAATAGCAAATGCGGTCACTAACTATATAGTAATTCTTTTTTCTTCAATACTAAATTTGAGCTAATTGAAGTAGTGATGTCAGTGGGCAGCTCTGTGTCCATGGATCATGCAAGGCTGATGCTTTTGAACTATTTGCTCCTATTGTGGAACCTTTAAAAAGAAGAATGCGCTTAGGAGGCTGAGTATCTGTAGTCTGTGTGAAGGTTGTGTTAAGAAACAGAAGTTGGGTTTTCATTTTCAGCAGTATATGTACAGTTGTATGGTTTCTTTTCCCTCTCCTTCATTTCAGTTTATGCTCTAAAGGTGTGGTTCACTGTATTTTCTCTCCCCTTCATCCTTTCAGCTCCAAACAAGCCCTTTGTAACCTGTTCTCCCCACTTCATTTTCTTCTGTTCTGTCTTTTTTGGTCTCCTCTTGAATTAAAGTAAACACTGCTGTTGTTTACGCAGTCCTGTGCTGCTGAAGAATTGAAGATGGCTTTTGCTCTGCTAGTCATCACTAAAGAAACATTTTTAGTGAGTTGAGAGTGGTCTGATGGTTACATGCTGTGAAGTTATGCAAAACTTTTTTGTCTCTGATGTGAGCAGTAGAATGTTACTTGATCCACAGCTGGATTTTTAAAGTGCTACACTATTTTAGTATGGAAGGCTTCTTGTTGCTTTATGTGAAAGTGATCGCATTCAGGGCTTTAGCTGAAATTGAAGCAGTCACCTCAGAATACTTTCATTAAAAACAAGCAACATAACTATTGCTGCAATGAGATAATCTAACACAGCCTTTACATCAACATGATTGCAACATAAAGACCCTTATGTAGAACCAAGCTAAGCCGGCTATGCTCGCATATTCAGCCAGTGCTTCTGACCTTTTCTTCTGAAAACAGCTGTTGCTCCTTTCACCCCCCTAGACTAAGGGAGATGCCTGGTTGGTTATTAAGGTGTATGTTCCTTTGCATGAAGAACCTTTCAATTTACTGACCTGGCTTTGTACTTGAAAAGCGCTGCCATAGGCTACACTTACTTTTCGACAGTATGCATCAATTCACATGACAGAACTGTCTTTGCTGATACCCTGAAGGGCTGGGAATTCTGCAAAAGGCTAAAATACTCTACAAGAGTTTTACCTCTAATTCAGTGCTTTTCAGCCAAGAGAGTGTACTAAATTCAGTTTTCAAGTGTGATCCACTGATTTGATTGTAGTTACTTTCGGGAATAATTTTTATGCGTTGTTGTGTTGCTGCTCTTCTTCAAAACACACTTGCAAATTTTAGTGTAGTTTTGAAGACCTGAACAGAAAGATCAAACCCTTCGAACTCTTAGCTTGCTGCTACACAGGGAGAAGTGATAACAAGGGAGAAGTCACTGCATGTAGAATGCATTGTTACAAAGATCCTGGGCTTTGACTTCCACTAACTTTCCATTTCTGATTGCTAAAGGGGGCTTAACTTTTAGGGTGAGAACTAAGAGAAAAGGAGGAATCTAAAGTCGCCTTTTTTTCCCTAGGTCACCTATGTTTTTTGTTCTGCAGCCGTTGGTACCCTGTTAGGATAAGCTGTACTTATTTCACCTAATGGGTTAATGCTGGTAGTCTTTTTCTCTCACAGCTGGTGGGCTTTCTGGCTGTTTTTCAAGCTTCATAGTGCAAGTGGTGATATTTAAAGATCTGACTAGGAGCTAGTTACTGAATAGCATAAAGTAGAGAAAGTGAGAAGTAATAAGACTTGCAGTCTAAAACATTGCTGTGGGTTTGTGCTCACAAGACGTTTGAGGCAGTGTAGCAATGTGTGATCAGTAAAATACCGATTTGTTTCCTGTGAAGGGTTTTTATTTCCTCTTAATATACAGGGATTTTGACTTAAACATTTAACTTGGTCTATAAAGCTAAAAGATTTCTAAAACATCTTCGCTGATTGTTGTTGATGTTGACTTAATACTCCTGTTTTTCTTTTACAGTATTTAATTAGTGGAATTAATCTCTTTTGATTATGATATTATCATTGCCTACAGTAATAGCATATTTTTAAACCGACCTCTCAGTTAAAGAAGTTCTTGCATCAAAATGGTTAGTTACAGTGATTTTCTAGAATCATTAGTGGCAGTTCACACAAGGGAGGATGCTGAAATAAAACAGTAGATAGGCATGTGGAAAATAACTTTTTGAGAGGAATTTAATGTAATGAAAATTATGATTCTTTTATCCTAAAAATGTAGAGATGGATGCATTAAGAGATTTCTGAACATTTTATAATTATTTTCTTTTTGGTGGTCTTGTGACTATATTATTTATGTTTGCTCTGTAGCTTACATAAGCTTATGAGACTAGAGTGTTGTTAAGTGTGAGGTATCTCCTGACCTTTCAGAAAAGGTTGAGATGCCATTGAGAGTTCTAAATCAGATCTGCTGAATACTTGTAATAAGATGTCAAAGACCCTTGACTTTTTTCTCTTCCCCACAGAGTCTGAAAAACATTGTAACTTGATTTATATTTTTATTTTCTTCCAAGTCAAGAAACGTAATTAAGCATTCTCTACAAAACCTGCAAACGACCTTGTCTGATGTATTTTGTGATAGATACTTCTAACATAGCCTACTGAACTTGGTATGTTCTTCAAAAGAATATATATGAAAGTTGGCATAGTCACTTCCTGGTTGATGCCAAAGTGCTTTAAATATTGTTTATATCTGAAGATGTTTCTGTCTAAGCCATCATTGCATTTTGAAACTGTCCATTGGTGCTCAGATCAGAAGTAGATGGACTACCCAGCTGTAAGTAAAGGTAACCTTTTGGTTTAGGACATGATACTTCTGTTTCCATGCGCAGCAGATGTGTTCTTTGCTTCCAGGCTTAAGAGGTCGCTATGCCCGGTAAACTGCCACAAATTCTCTGCCTTTGTGACAGGACTACAGAAATGATGTCATGAGTTATTTGTAATCTGAGGAATTGTTGCTGCCAAAATTTCAGGGTGACTGTCCAAAGTTTTGTGTTAAGGTACATTCATAACCAGTGTAAGCAAACTCAGTTTGAATACTTGCAAAACCAGCCTGAATATTTGACCAAAATTGTCAAACTAGCAATTCAGGAGACAGAGTTGGTTTTTCTTTTTAATCTATAGCATCCTCTTTGCATTATTAGTTCATATACCAGCAGCAGGCACAGCTTTGCAGCTCTAGCTGTGCTTTTATGGTCAGCTAACTATTCACATGTTTGAGTTGCAGATTCTTTGAGTTAAAAGCACAAATTAGTTTGAATTCTGAATGTAATGGTGTTGGATGGGGAGGAGATGGAAGAAACCCAGAATGAAAACTTCTAAGTCCTGCAAGATGAATAAACTGGATTTAGAGATCCCCTCCATCTAATAGCAACTGAAATTGGCTTATATTGCTAGATTTTCTTCTGCTAACTTATTTCAAAAGCTTTCTGATAAATGTGGTAATAGTGTGGTAAAAGCAAGACACAAGCAGTAGAATTTTTAGTTAACAATTTTTTCATGTATTTGAAATATTGTTCCACTCATGTTCTTTCTCCTTTTTCATCCTTTCATGCTCTTATGCTCCACTATATGGGAAAAATGGCTTTAAACTGAAAGGATGGGCATAGATTAGATGTTAGGAAGAAGTTCTTTACTGTCAGTGTGATGAGACACTGGAACTGGTGGCTGTTGCCCAAAGATGTTGTGGATGCCCCATCCCTAGAAATGTTCAAGGCCAGGTTGGATGGGGCCCTGAGTGACCTGATCTAGTGGGAGGTATCCCTGCCCATGGCAGGTGTTTGAAACTAGATGACCTTTTAGGTCCCTTCCAACCCAAATAATTCTGTGAATACTGGAATACTAGCCTCTCATAGCTGGTGATAACAAAGATGATGTTGACCTTCTTGTAATCGTCTTCAGAATTCATTTCAGGTTTACCTGAAAGCATCAGATCTTTGAGTATTTAAAACTAAGTTGTAGCGGAAGAACTTGAGACATGGTCTCCCATGACGTTTTCATGCTCTCCTTCATAACAAAATATCAGCTTTTTTCCCTGTCACTAATAAATGTCCTGTCAGTACCTCTTTTCTTTGTTTTCTTATATTATTCCCTAAGTATACTTGATGCAGAACCATCCAAATTATCACTCGCTAAGTATTTATTTTTGTTTGGCTGGTAGGTGCTGACTGTAAAGCTAGTAAGGCAAATAAAATAGGTTTACTTATGGGTTTATACTAGACACTCTTCACTAGTTAGGATTTCTTTCCTACCAAACTGGCTTTGCATGTCCTATATAAATTAAGTATTATTGAGACCTCTGGACCATTGCTAAATTTGGTTCAAATTGACCATTGAACTTAAACATTACTAGAGAAGAATAACAAACAGATGAACAGGCAGTATGATTGCATAGGTCTTATTTCTATTTGAAACATTACAGGCCAACAACTGTAATGTTTCAAACAGCATTCTTGTTGGAGTTCAAAATAATCTTTGCCATCCTGTTCCTAACACATGTGGTGATGGTTGATATTTCTTGTTCTCAGTTTGATTAGGTTAATAGATGGTTTTCTGAAATCTTTAGCCCTTTTGTCTGCTTTTTACTTTTAAGAATGCTTAATACCTTTCGTAAAAGTGAGTGTTTGTAGGCTGCCTTTTGCTGTCAGGCAAATTTTTGCTGCTAGATAAACTCTGTTGTTCATTGGATCGTATAATTGTTTGGGTTGGTAAAGACCTTTAAGATTATTGACTCCAACTGTTAGGTTAACACTGCCAAGTCTACCACTAAACCATGTCCCCAAGCACTACATCTCCAAGTCTTTTAAATACCTTCAGAGATGGTGACAACCACTTCCCTGGGCAGCCTGTTTCAGTGCCTGGCCATCCATTCAGTGAAGAGATTATCCCTTGTATCCAATCTAAACCTCCCCTGGTGCAACTTGAGGCTGTTTTCCTCTTGTCTTGCTGGTTGTTACTTTGGAGGCAGACACTCATCTCGCTTACAACCTTTGTTCCAAAAACCACGTCAACTGTTTTGCTGTATCCTCTCTAAGCTTTTATGTTCACTCTGCTGCATATATCTTATTTAGCAACTGAAGTCTCTGACAGCTTGTTATGAGTGAAAGGTCTTATTTCCTGCTTTTTTGCAAATAGGAAAAGATGTTAACTAGCAGAAGGATGTTACAGGTTAGGGAAAATACAGTTGTGATCGTTACCTTAGTAACACTTAAATAGTTTGCTGGGTATCTTTCAGTACTTGGAAACTCTTCTCTGTTAGACTTAAATGACAACTGTTTCTTCTTTGAAAGCCTTATTATGAAAGTAAGAGTTTTCTTAAGTGTACTAAGATTATTTTTGACACAGGGTTTTAACATATATTAATATCTTCTTCACATTGTTTTTTCAACAGATGTATTGAATTTATTGTTAGCTACCTTTAGTTTTTCCTTGATGAGGACTCTTTTGAAATTCTAGCCTTGGTTTGTGTAGTATTTTATAAGTATCACTCATGTTAATATACTAAATAAATTACTGAATGTTGCCATGCTACAGTAATGAAGTAAGTTTGAGTGCCTCAGCCCTGTACTGTTGTCTGTTGCTTGATTCCCTGACCCACGAATTTTGCTTTTCTACTTACTTTGGCCTTTTTAAGCAACAGAAGCTATCCCTCGACTTATATGTATCCAGTTGAGTAATTAAGCTTTCTGACATGGAAAGTTTGTAGCAAACTTTCCTCATTTTAACTAAGGGCATGCCATGATTCCAGTGTGAAAGCCCTAATTCTTCACAGGTATTCCTTTGCTGTTTCCGACCAGGAGAGAACCTACTAGTACAGCTCACTGTGGAGTGAGCTCAGCAACAACTGGGACCATATCCACCAACAAATCCAGCCCTCCAACATGTTTTGAAGTGTTTAATAAGTAACAGGAGGCAGACACTCTCTTAGATTCCAAAACTTGTCCCGGTGATTGTCCTCTGAGTTGCTCAGAAAATGCAGAATATGCTTGATCAAATGAACCTGAGTATTCCAGGCAGAGAATTAGCTAGCTTCTTTTAAATGTGGAAGGTGTTTCTTTTTCTTTGGCCTTAAGCATGTGGGAAAGAAGATCATTTCTAAGCAAAGGGAAAAGGAAATTGTCTCATATTTATTAAATCCTTTTCCTATCAGGAAGTATGCATCAGGATTATATGCTTGGCAAGCAAGAGTACATATTTTGGCACATTTTTCTCTTTGTAACTTTAACAGCCTGCCAGCATTGCAGGCAACACTAGCAGTAGTCTGTGTCCCAGACAGTTTTGATTATAAATCCCAGTCTCTCCAGCGGGGCAGAAAGCTCTATGGGGGTGGATACTATTTGGTCTCCTTGCCTCCTTTTCCTTCCCTAGTGCACTGGGGAAAGAGAGGGTAGGGGATAGATAGAGAAGGTAAGATCATGCTCATGCCTCTGTTAACCCCCTCTGCATCCTAGTTAAATATCCTGTGAATAAATAGCCTGTCTAAATTTGAGGAGAGTCCAGGCTTGTTGTGATGGAACCAATGGTCTGCAATCTAATTGTATCTGAAAGATCTCCAATAAACCATTGTTTGAGTGCACCAGCCCCCAGAATTACAAATGGCATTGCCCACACAGGCATTCCAGAAATTGTGGACACAGTCTTTTCTTGCTTATCAAATGAAAAGTTAAAGGGTAAATCTCTTTTAAAGTTCTTTTGGGACCAAACATAATGTTGTGAACTTTAATCCTCCGTCAGTGCTCAGACCTGTACTGCTAACTGTGCCATTTGAGGTGACAGTGGCTTCCCCATTTACACAAGAACAGGGAAAAAATAGCTAAGCATAGTTATGTTTGATGTGAAGACTCTGTGAGAGTGATGACCATGCTGCTGAAATAACTTAGATTTTTTAAATGAAATAAAACTGAAGTGTGAAGAGAGGCAAATGAGGAGAGTAGATGTCCTTGTATGGGAAAGATTCTGAGGAAAAGGCTGGATGTCCAGCTATCCTTTGGTTTTCAAGAAGAGTTTAGTACCTTTAGTACTTGTTGTTTTCAGATACCCAAATTGTTCACATAAGCATGCTTAATAAGGTAGCTAAAGTGTTACATTAATAGTTTGAGTGTTATGTTAACTTCTTGTTCTTATAAGTCATTTGAATAGAATACAGTTCTGAAATTTTATGGGACCATTCCATCTACAAATCCATTTTATCATCATTCTGTGGAATGAATATGAAGAGTAGCAAATCATGGAATTTCATATGTCTTTCCAAATTAGGTCTTCAAGCAACTTTTTTTGTATTTAAAACTTGCTTTAAAATGTTTAAAGCTTACATATTGAAGTCTAGGCTATTCTCTTTAATATTAAAGTTAATGTTTTAGTGGATGGGAGAGAAATGTGTAAGGAATATTTTGAATAATTTTTGGATTGTAAACTGATTTTATGGAGCAGTTAAGTTACACATTCGGTTTTGCTTAAAATGTAATGTTTTTCTGGAAAGATTTTTTTTAAAGCCAGTCAGTTTTCTCTAACACTAAGGAGATTTTAAGTTAGCATCTTAAAAAAAGTGGAAGCTTATCCATTGACATTGTTTTTAACTTCATGTAAGCTATATATTGTTGTCTGTTTTCATGGCATGTAAGTTTCCTGTCTACCTATTTGGTTGTGTGAAATGCCTGACACAAATTGTTGGTGCTCTTAGCTTAGTTTTATCACGTATCTGTTGGTCTGTGGTTTGATGTCAAATGTAGCTTTTTAAGTCTGGAACAAAGAAAGGTGAAGTTACAAAGAGTGAAAACTTTGGTTACCATGCATATAGAAGCTACTCTCTGTAATGGAAAGGAATTGGATTACCAAAACAAATTATTTATTTTTCCTCAAGGGCAAACTGAAGTGCTGCCAATAAAAGGACTCTTGAAATAACTGCAGTCTTCCATAGTTTCCTTGTATCTGCCACATGTGAAGTGTTTTGTAGCTTTTTAGAATCAAGGTATTGAAGGAGACTTTGTCATGAAGATAAAGGAGGGTTGTTTTTTTTTTAATCTAGCATGAAATCTGAAGTTGAGTTCATAACATCACAAAAGTGTCTAAGCTGTTTCCTGATGATTTTTTACAAGGCTAAATTTCTCTGTACAGATATTCAAGAAGTGGATTCCCAAAGCCAGTACCCCCACTTGTGGAGATCTGTCTTTACCTCTAGGTATCTATCCTGAGTCAAGGATCCTGCATCTCATTTCTGAGGACGTGGTATTTCACAAGAGATTGTAACCATAGGCAAGGAAAAAAAATTACATTTTTTTACTATTTGCCTTAATTGTATCATATAGATCATTCTTTGAGTTTCTAATAATTAGTAGACAAATGTTATTGTTGATTTCACAGACCAAGTCTCTATTTTTGTGTATAGCATGAAAACAAACAGAAAGGTTTGATTACTTGTTATAATTCCTTTGCCAGCAGTTGTTCATTTAGGAAACTTCTGCCACTGTACACTTCTGTATTCCCTATTTTCCTTACCACACTAAGAGACTGCTGATTCAAATTTCTGCACACGTCCTACAGAAAGATTGTCCCTTGTTTATTTCCATTAGCTATTTAGGTGGCTTCTCCTTAAACCACATACCTGAAATAGTTCATTTTAGATATCAGCTGGGGAGTCACGTATCAAACCAAAATTGTAATGAGCAGTCGTAGCCTTACTAGGTGGTACCTAACATCCTTCCAGGTACGGAATTGCTGTTCATTCAGTTTGTTAAAAATTAACTTGGTTAGGAATGGCCACACTTGATGTGCACTGCAATGAAAAGTTGAATGAAAGAGCATTGTAAACTATTTTTTTGGGAGTACCAAATGGGGCAAGATTTAACTGGATGGATACCATAATTTTAAAAATGGTGCTGTCTTATCTCTCAATTCAATCATGCACTTGTTTGGTATTCCTGAATGAAAGTACCAATACTTACTGCTTTAACAATATGTAAAAATAACTATTTGAAATTATTACTGAAAATACTTTATGCCTATGACATAATTCTGGCTAAGCTGCAAAGCTGTTAATGACTGACAGATTGTGGAGAATAGTGGAGTACAGTTTTTAAACACTTAAAGAATGAGCCTATGGCTGAGAAGTACTGGCAAGTTGTAGATACTGCAGATATCAAGAAGAGTGTTGAAGGAAAATGCAGATGTCATACAATAGTTTTTAAAATATATGTGCATGCCCTGAGTCTCTGTAAAATGCAGGTAGCTGGTGGCAACAGTTCAGTTAAGTATAGTTGTAAACAGAGGGACAGCTGTAAAGGGATGAAGAATTTATAGTATAGCTTTGTAGTGTAATTGCAAGCTTAATGCAGAAGAATGTCTCCTGAGGCACTTCAGGGGGTTCAAGTGAAAGAATTCACAGTGAATTCAGCAGTAGCTGGATACAAACTAACTTCTTGGTTTGTTTCAGTAGTAGTAGTAGCAGCCTGCTTTCTTTCTCTACCCACCCTCACCCCTCCAAAGAATGAAGTTTAACTGAAATGCTTAGTTTAAACCCCCGTGGGGGCTCATTGGAATGATTCTACAAAAGTTTGCCAAACAGCTGGGGTTTTATAACCAAAAGTTAATGTTGGGGGCAAAGTCATAGTTTTAATGTTTTTGGAAGAAGGAGGTATAAACAAAATTTGCCTTTGTTATACGCTTTGCTTAACAGTTTTTGTCACTGAATTGATCTGTAGGTGGGGCTGATAAAGGCAGCAAAACCTCAGTCTAAAACCAAAGGATAAGATTCTCTGGGTGGAGGCTCTGTTTTGTCTGCTTTGGCACAAAGGCTGCGTGAATGGCTGAGGGTGCTAATGCTGAGCATGGTCTGCAGCCCGCTCCTCTGCCTCTGCATCCTGCCCTGTCCTGGCATTTGTGATGGTGAGGCAGGGTAAGACAACTGCGTGTTGTTGCAATAGCTCTCTGTTGCGAAAGGCAGAGGCACGGTAGAGCAAAGCTTAATTCCTGCAGTATCCTTAGGTCTGTTTCTGTTCTGGTTGAAAGTGGTTAGATTCCCGGGAAGCTGTCAAAGGTTGGTAATTTGAACAGAGAGAAGTCAGGAGCACAGTCACAGCAGTGAGGCTGGGGATGTCACTGGGACTCCTAAACTATGGAAGAAGGGATGGAAGTTGGTGCTGGTACTGTTGCTGCAGCAAAAATGAATTTAACTGGAAAAAGCTAGTTTTGTCAGTACTCCTGGGAAGCCTTTAATTTGTGCTGCCCTGTCCCCAAACTTTCAAATGAATGGTGTTACTTAGTCATGTGACTGGTGTCTCTTAACAGAATAGACAAAAACTAAGTATCAGCTATGCTTAAAAGTGTCTTTGTGATTTGCTTTTGAAAATGCATTCATAATAAGTGATATCATGCATCTCCTCTGATAGCTTTTCTTTTCTTAAAATAAGCTTCCTTTTGATTCTTTGGCTTATCGGGATGTTAGAAATAGGATAAAGGGTTGAAGGAACCTTGAAAAGCTTTAGTGTTTCAATAATGTGTACAAAACTTAAAGCTAAGGTAATTTGAGAAATGTGGTGCTTGACCTATGATACTGCTCTAGTTTGTTGTTAGAATTGGAGGAACTAGCCAAACCAGTAAATCCACTGTGTAGAAAACAGTATTCTGGAAAAAGGCCTTTGACAAATCCTTTATAAATCAAATAAATATGTCAACTACCATGAAAGTCTTCAGTTTCTCAAAAATGTGTCAATGCAGAATAACCAGTCTAATACTGGAATAAAGATGGTTATGTCATGGCAATAGAAAACTTTTTACTACTAAAGATTTCACTTCTCAAATTTGCTTCTTTCTAATATTTCTGGAGGTATGAAATGTTCACCTTTAAGACTGTTTTCTACTTATTTTATAGTGCAAGCATTTGAAGAGAATTTATCATTAGTATTTGTTGTACCTGACATATCACTTGGATGCTAGTCTTGGAGTTGCCCTGACAATGAGTTCTGAGATGATCAAATGTATCTCCTGTAACTTTTAATGCATGTAGTGTCATAGAAGGATATTTCTCAGTTTCTGCAATACAGTATGCTTCAAACTGGAACTGATTATGTATTTACATTATATTCCAAATGCAGCCACAGGTTACAGATATTGACAAGTCAGTCATTGCAAAGTAGGATGCTGTGTGTCCCAGGATGAAACAAGTTTTCCTTGAAAATTTTATTTCTGTGGAATAACTTTCTCATTGTTGTGTGTAGTCAGATGCAAACCATTGTATTATGTCAGTCTATTTGAATGTTGAAAAGGAGAATAAGAGAATCTCTCTTGAATACAGGTTTACTCAGTACTTTTTTTTCCTTATAGCAAGTATTCCTTTAATTATCTTGAAATTTTCAGAAATGTCCATCATTTTAAATGGACATTGAAACGGACCTGGTTTAACAGTCAGTAGGAAACTAAATTGTTCGTAGCTGTTTAGTGCCATCCTAAAGCAGCACTCCTGTTAAAGTGGCAGCCAACTTCATTGCCCTTTGATTTCACACCAAAATTTTTGTTTGCTGAGAATCTAGGAGTTGCAGACTCTAGAGGGGGAAGCACCGGCAGTAATTAATGAGTGGGACTGCTGAATGCAGTGTGTCCACAGGGATTCACTGTTATCTCAGGATGATCCTGTGATGTCCCTATGGCTAGTGGTGATTTAAGTGACCATGTCTGCCATTGTGATAGCCTGATATTGATAATTAATTTGGAAGGGGACCCACTTCTGGGCTGCCAGAAGATACATTTACTGTAGCTGCGGACTGTCTGGGACTACACTGTTGCTCAAGGGGTAAAGTGGAGTCAGTTAGTTAGCTTTTGTGAGTCTTATTTATATAAATATATTTGTCTTATGCTTAAATCCATAGAGAATATTTGAAAAACACATTACATTCCAGACTTAATTCTGAAACTGAAGACTTCTATACAAGTGACAACTGGCAGTTTATGGGAATTTATAGATAGTCTGTATTAAATATCTGTATAAGGTGTATATATTGAGGGACATTGTCATCAGTGCTTTCTGATAGGAAACAGCTTGTAGATTGGGGAGGTAGCAGAGGCACAAAGTTAAGAAGTTAACAAACCAATGATCAAAGACCACCTTTTTTTTGAAGAGAAGCCTGATAGCCTAATTTTGTGGATGAGATTGCTAGAGTGGATTCTTGTGTTGCTTTGTTTTGTTTACAATTTACATCTGTTGACAAGTGGCAGAATTACATTTTCAGTGCATGAGTCCCAAATGTGAGCATTGCTGAGTTAGAGGTTCTAACCGTGGCAGACTTGGTGTATTTGCTTCTTGAGGTACTGGTGTGTCTGACCTAATTGGGTCATAAATTCCAGCTTTTGTTCTCAGCCTTTTTCTGGGGACTCGTCAGACTTTAACACTGATAGCTGCTTGAAAAATTGCTTCTTACCGAGTACTCTGGAAAATTCAACAATTCAACCTTTGGAGCCTGAAAAGGTCCTGAAAGGTATTGGATTGAGTTAATTACTTCAGTTTTTTCGGGTAGTTGCAGTGCTGCTTTATTGCTTTACTGTTTTGACACCTACAAGTTGAATGGTATAGTGATTTGTAGCTTAGTGGGAAAGTAGCCAGAAGTTTTGCAATACTATTATTTTCGTGCTTAGAAAGAAATAACTCAAACTGTATAATTTTCATTTAACTGGAAAAAGTTGTATTTCATGATACCAAATACTTCTAGAGGCTAAATTAAATTTCTGTAAATGGCAGAATAGGCATGATGCTCTTCATACCAGTTTTTATGTGTATATATACTTTCTTAGACAAGTCTTACATACTGTGGGTTTCTTATGGAAGTCACTTATTAACTTCCATTGTAAAAGCAGTTGCATTCAAAGCAGATTTGCTTCTAGCAGCCAAAAATTCACTTCAATTCACTTCAAGACAAGAAATACCTAAGTAGCTGCCTAATACATTGGCTCTGTTAATTAGCTGGAGTGCATTGTATTACATGATTGTGTGTCCGTGTGGAGGATTAATTATACTCCTCTGACTTGTAGGCAAATCTTACTGCAATAAAAAAGAAATTATCTGCGATTTGTCTGGAAATCTTTCCTGTCAGAGTTAAAGAAATACCTAATCTCTGTATGTTATGAGAATTGCAATGCTGGCTTGGTCAGGTAAATTGCAAAACACAGCGTAATGCAAATCAGAGCATTCCAAATTGTCAGCATATGCAGCTCTTCCACAGTTTTTCTCCAGATATATATGTGAGGCTCTGGCAGACTGTACAGTGATGTCTGCCATGTCTCCCACATAGGTTGCCCTGTAGCATCCTACTGCTGCCAAAAGGATGGGTGGGTGAGGCTTCTGTATCTTGCCAAGGAACTTAATGGCTGATTGCTTGAAGCAATGCTTCTTTAGTAGGGTTTCTTTTGAAACTTAGTTGTAGATCATTTCTAGATTTATCTGCATATCCTGACTGAAAATGCTAACACTGAAAATCTGAGCTTTTTTAACCACTACATTTTTAATTATATCCTGTTTTTAAAATGGAAGAGATGAGAGAACTGTAAGGCTGGATGTTGTGCAAGTGTTCTGCATATGGCACACAAAAAAGCAGGATTCAGTGAGTTGCTCTGGTTAAAAAATTTTTTTACATATTCAGTTTCAGCAATTACCAGTTGAAAATTCTTAAATGGCTTTAGCATTTACGATAAACGGAATGATTTTCTGACCAATCTTTATTATAATAGAAATTTAAATGATGTGTCATGTAGGAGGGTATTTCCTGAGGAATCCTTGGCTGGATGGCAGATAAGACTATAGTATACAGAGTTACAGAATGGCTGGGGTTTGAAAGGGACCCCTGGTGATTGCATAGTCCAACTGCCCTGCTAAAGCAGGTTCACCTACAGCAGGTTGTACAGGTTCATGGACAGGCAGGTTTTGAATGTCTCCAGATAAGGAGACTCCACAACCTTTCTGGGCAGCCTGTTCCAGTGCTCTGTCATGCTCACAGTAAAGAAGTTTTTCCTCATACTCGGATGGAACTTCTTGTGTTTGAGTGTGTGTCCATTGTCCCTTGTCCTATCACTGGACACCACTGAAGAGTCTGGCCCCATCTCCTTGACACCTGTCCTTAAGATATTTGTGCACATTGATAAGATCACCTTGGTCGTCTCGAGGCCAAACAGCAGCTCTGAGAGAGATGCTTCTGTCCCCTAATCACCTTGGTAGCCCTCACTTTTACTCTCTCCAGTAGTTTCTTGTCTTGTTTGAACTGGGAAGCTCAGAACTGGACACAGAACTCCAGGTGCAGCCTCAGTAAGGATGAGTAGAGGGGCAGGATCACCTCTCTCAACCTGCTGGCAGTGCTCTTTCTAATGCATCCCAGGATACCAATGGCCTTCTTGGCCACACGGGCACACTGCTGGTTCATGGACAGCTTGTTGTCCACCAGGATCCCCAGGTCCTTGTCTGCAGAGCTGCTACAGGTCAACTCCTAACTTGTACAGGTGCACGGGGTTATTCCTTGATGGTCTTTTCTGAACTTCATTAGGTTCCTCTCTGCCCAGCTCTCTAGCCTGTCCAGGTCTTGTTGAGTGGCACACATACATTTGTGTGCAAGTGTATAAAAAATGTGTGTACTCACACCTACTTCCTCTGTCTTCTTGTAACTGCTAATGCATAGTGACAATTCTTGGATTAGCAATGTCTGGATCTCTTAGAGCTCATAGCTGTTACTTGCATGACTTCATTAACCTGACACTGTGAGCAAAGCTTGTTAAATGCATGCAGGTGTATTGGTCTGCCTGCTATTTGGCAACTCCTGATTGTCCTACAGCCTGCTAGCTCCCAAGCCTTTTAGTGTTCCTTCTGCAGCTCCCACACTTTTAATGGCAGCTGTGCTTTTGGTCTCTCAGCACAAACAGCTAACACTGCTTGTGTCAGATGTCCTGTGAGCTACTGTGATGGGATTAAAAGGACATTTTCTTCCATAAGCACCTGATTTGGATGAGATATTATTAGTGTCATTTAATATTAAAATTTAAAGTTTTAATTAGCCTACTGTCTGTGTGAGCATGTTTTGAGGTAAATACTAGAACTATTGCTTGAAGGCTTTCTTTTGTTTCTCCTGTGAAACTAGGATGATGAAAGACTGTGAGACTTCTAGATTTAGCCTATGGATAATCAGAGGAAAGCAATTTGTTTGTTCACAAACTTCCCAGCAGCTCTGTAATGGATCTCTCGTGGCTGATGCATGTGACTATGTTGCTCGTAAATTGACCATGCTTGAGTGCACTGATGATAAAATAAATGAGTGGATTATTTTTCACAATAGGCTGTTATGACTGACAGTGATTAAATTATGAGAGAGTGCAGAACACATTCTTTGAGTGGCTAAAAAGAGAGTTGTCTGTTCAAAGCAGCAGAGACAGTACATTGGGTTTCTGTGTTCCTATTCTGAAAGATTAAAGTGATGCATAAAGGAGATGCTGAGCGCTGTGACAGCAATGTAAGTTGACAAAGTCCTACTTTCAGTTTTGGTGAGTGTTAGGAGGTTTGAATTGTTAGATATTAAAGACTTGGAATAGGTGTCCTGGATCATCAAGAATTGAAAATAAACTACACGTATTTCAAGACCTTGCAAGCACCATTACAAGGTTGTTTTAGTTTGTTAATCCTGTTGCCTTTTAAAGAAAGTGGTCCCAAAATCTCATTCATTTGTTGTGTGAAAAAAACCAAACCACTTAACTTGTATTTAATATAGTTAGTCTAGACATTTATAACCATTCATTCTTAGATCAGATTTTCTCAATTAAATTGTTTACAATTTCTTTCCACTGTAGTGTTACTGTGTAGTTCAGATTTCCTCATCCAGTGGTAGAGGAACTCTGAAAGCTGTTATAGCTTTTGCATTACAACAAACAAATGAGCATAATGTGTGTGTGTTTACAACATGCTTTCCTTACTCTTACAGTAATAACAATTTTATTCATAAGTAATGTGATACAGAATATTCAGTAAGTCACATGTTTAGTGACTTCATTAAGAATTGCTATTATTCACCTCAAACTTCTTGAGCTATTTTTGTCTGTGCTGCCCAGCATCTTGCCTTTCTTATGTTCCTGAGGAGTGGGGGTTGTGTGGCACTCCAGTAAAGTGCTGGAGCAGAGAGGCTGCCAGCCTTGTGTAGGGCTGTGTTGGAGTCAGTATCTTATGGTACTGAGGTGTCACGAACGGAGAAGGGAGTACAGTAAGGAGAGGAACACTCACCTAACTCTTTTTGTCTAAAATGTTTAATGTTATTGATAGATCTGATGGTTTAAAAATCTATTTTGATATTCACATTGGGAAAAAATTCAAATTTTATTACACATTGCTAGTAAAGACAGATTAATCTGGGTGGTCTCTCTACATTATGCAGAGCACTAAGCGAGCTAGATTGTTCATTCATGTAGCTGTAACTATTTCATCTGCAAAAAACCACCAAAAAATCTTAATAGGTAGTGAGAGGTCAAGAAAATACAAGCTTAAAATAAAGGGTTGTTAATGTTCAGTCTTAAATCATCGAGTATTTACACAGCTCCAATACAAAGAGAGTAATTTGTTTGAAGTGTTTTGGCAAGGTAGAACTACCATACACAGTTGTGGACAAAGTTGTTCATTTTGTTTTTATGCTATTCAGCTGCAGAGTTTGTATGAAAAGTTTCCTTGGAGGGCTCATGATCCTGAAGTAGCAAAATACATTGGATATTCATGTGACACTTGCATGAAGGGCCCCAACTGGGAAATAAGTTTACGGTTCTTTTGAAACTCCACCCTGTTTATTGAGACAGTTTAAGAATGGAAAGTTCCGTAATAGCTTAGTCATTATTTTTTCTTTAACATTTCATTCACCAAGAGTGCATACATGATTTCAAGCATGAAAAGAAATCCGTGTGTTTAAGGAAAAAAACTGTGGTGCTGTTCAATTTATTAAACTTATCTAAGACATGAATAGAATAATGCATATTAGAGCCTTGTTCTGTTGAAGTTTGGGTTAGAACAATATGGAGATTTGGTAACGTATCCTGTAGGGATCAGAACTTGCTCTATCTTTTTTGGCACTGGTGATATCTAGGTTAAAGCTAGGGAGGGTGTGTTATTTATGTAGCAGTCATGCTTCGTGTTCATACTGGAAATTAATCTGTTGGCTCACTAAGACCACCTTTGATTCAAGATTTCAGTCAAAATACCCTTACTTCTGCCTCGAATTAGTCTCTTTGCCTCCTTGCTGATTACATATTTGTAGTTTCACAAAGGTAAGGAATAGAGTTTAATAAGGGGAATTAAATTTGACAGAATTTCTTTCCAATGGCCATGTCTACACTATTTTTGTATGGTTTCAGAATGTGCTTATCCTATGGTCAAAAATGGGACTGCAGCTACTGTTGATGTAGTTGAGTGAATTGGATGCGGTACCAAAAATGCTGCAACTTGGGGTACCAGCCCCAAAATGTAATGGGTATATCTGAGTTTTACAGTTATTCATTTTTAACTACTGTTAGTTGCTGAAGTAGTTTGGATGTATACAGACACATACTTGCTGCTTTGAGATACTGGAGAAAAGGAGCTATGAGAACACACATTTTCTAGAGAACTGTGATTTTAAAAAGGGAAATGTTGAATAAGAAATCCATGTTTTTCAGTGGTACCATTTTTTCTGATATGGTTAGATCAGCAGAAGAAGTATGTCAAGTACTGATGCTCTTTAGTAGTTACCAAAGACAAGTTTATGTGCTGATGGATGTGTCCAGAATAGCACTGTGAATTGTGATATAGCATCTTCTGTCTTAAGCTGTATGTAATTTTGTTTGGGAATTAAATGCTGCCTGTTAAAAATTGATGTGAATATAGATATTTGGACACCAAACTTAAATTCAGAAGAGGGATAGCTCAAACATCAGTTGGATACATTTGTATTATTAAACTAACTCATTGCAAGCTTCTACCATGCCTGGCAGAACTTATGATACATCTTCTTACCCTTCAAAATAGGGTGACAGACTGATAGTGCCATGGCAGAGCTGTAAAGGACCACTGGAATTTTCTGATAGGTGTACAAGAGATTAGGGAGTAGGAGTGGGGAGAAGGCCTTGCTGCTTTGTATACTGTAAGTGACCATATGGGTCGACCATGTGTGTAGTTGAGTCTCACAACAGCAATGCCAAATGTAAGATTACATTACTGCTGAAATAAATCCATTTTAACAACTATTGAACAAAAAGAGGTAGAGGCTTTTTGAGAAAAATCGTGAAAATACCTGTGTGCAGGCATATGCACACAGTTTGACAGAGCAGTAAGTACTGCCAACCAATTGAAATCAGAGGATGTATTCTTTAAGATAGTTTTATCATCAAATCAGTACAACCTGTATGTTTAGAAATCCTGAGAAATAATGCCCTTCTTCAGGCTGTGCTGACCTTTTGACATAACAGGTTTTTCACCCCCTTATTGATGGACTTGGTCAATGAATACTGGCTCCAGGGCAACTGCTTTAAGAGTAGGATATGTAACAAAGTGGGATACCTGTTCTAGTTATTTAAGAAATACAACTTCTCTGTTTCAGTACACAGTCAGTTCTAGCTCTATTTAGAACGTACCTAAAAGTTGGCATCTAACCTTGAGGGCTTTTATTGCTTTGCCATACACAGAACTTAGGATTCCTGGTTATTCTTTTTAGAAAAAACTCTCTCTTTATTTATGAAATATTAGACTGAAAACTTTAGAAGGGCTTCACTTATGTCTCAAATAAAAACTTGAAACATCTTTAGAAAGTAGCTTTATGGAGTATTACCGTCACTTTATTAATGAACTTGAAGATTTTAACATTTTCAAACTAGTTGTCAGATCTGTTTGAGTATCTATAATCAAAGCAGCCTAAAAGAATTTTTAAAACACAGCAATACAAATTTCTTTACAAAACAGCCTATTTTTTTTCTCTGAAAGTCTTTTATAAATGTTAGCTTTTTTTCATGAACTTAGTTTTTAAATGTTAAAGACTTTTCTTGGATCATTCTCAAAGTGCTCAGAGCTAGAAGAAGAAAAACTTGCTCTAACAGAGCTTCTTAAAATTTGTTTGCATTCCTTTTATTCTTGCTGTGTTTCCTGAAGGGATTAAACACTAAGTAGAAGAAATATTGCACAGCTTCCAAGAAACTTCAGTATTCTTTCTTTTTCAGCAGGCCCGTAATGCTAGGAATTAATGAAAAGACAAATGGCATCTTTCCCTCTTACAGTTTTTCTTTTGATAATTGATTTTTGTTCCTGCTGGGTTTATTTTCATTTATTCAAGGACGTATTTATTTTCATATACTAAAGGATTACTACGGATTAGTTAGAGCCAATTCTCAAAGTAGTGTCATGGTCAAAACTGAGAGAAGAAAAAGACTGTGATGTTTCTATCACCTCTACATGAGGTCCGCAAGCAGTAAAACCTGCTCCAAGTTGAGTAATGAAGAATATATATTTCTGCTGAAACTTTGTATTTATTCTTTTAACTGGAAAATTTACTCCTTAAATAAACACAGTCCTCATTTAGAGCGAAGATGAGGGATATTCTTTGTCTACCAGGCGGATTGCAGCTCTCCGTGTATCTTAACATGTACTGAGATTAACATAGGCTGTGCAGCACAGCATGCGCTTAAACCCTGGCTCAGATTGAGCAGTCATAAAATGGATTGGTGACTTAGGCTATTCATCCCAGCCATGACAGTTTAAAGGAGGTCGCTGACAACGTCAACAGAGCATACAATTCTTTTCTTCTACACAGGCTTTGCCTTGTGGTTTTTGTCAGGCAGAATCAGAACTATTTAGGTCTTCCACTTTCATCTCCGTTAATCAGGGGCTGTTCTGGACGAGATTCCTTATGAAAGGAAGTCTGGTGTTCATTTTTGATACCTGTAATCCCTTCAGTTAGGGAAGCAAAGGTCTTCATAGGCTATGGATCAAGAACATAATCAATCCATGCTTTTCAGAACAAGATACTTTGGGAGATTTGAGCAGAACAATCCGGTGGTTTATAACATTATCAGAGTTTATTATTTATTTGTTTAAAAGTATTCCTGTCACTTCCTCAATTATTTGGGATGTTGAGAACACTCACTGGAACGTATGTTGTTGCACAGAAGAAGAAAAACTGAATCTCTTCAGCCTCCCAGGACATGTTTGTGATATGTTGGCTGAACTGATTTCCAGTTGCTTCAGGCAGAAAGAAAATCCCAACTAGGTAGTAGTATAGTTCTCGTTAAAAAATTAGCTGCAGAAAAGTATTCTCTTATTTCTGAAGCTGTTTCATTCATATTATCATTATATTTGCCTGTGGCTTAATTTGTCATTACTTGAGTGGCTTTTAAGTACTACATTTGAAATTTTTTTTGTTTTGATCAGTTGGCAAGTAAGGAGATTCACATAATGTCATGAACAGCTTATTTTCTTGTTCGTCTGTGGATATGATTTGAAAGAAAAATCCAGCTTGCGTATTAAATTGTTGATATTCTTTTTGTTCAGGTGAGGTGCTAAACTATCTGGATGTAAGCCAGGCTCTTGACACAGTTTGGCACCCTGGCTTTCTAGCAATGGTGATGGAATTAAGGGTGGAAGACATAGTACTTAATTGATAATCAGGAAGATTCTAAAAAAAGCAAGTAAGATTAAGTGAAGGTACCAGAGGGGAGGGAGAAGAAAAGAGGATGAAAGAGATGCTTATACGTGAAACTAATATGAAGTAAGAAGGGTTTCAGCGTGTTGCAAATGGTAAAGCCCACACATCATAGCTGAAAACAGCCTTGTTACTATGTCTTGGGAATTTTAGGGGATCTGTTTCCCATTACAGGATTATGGAACCTTGTGCTCCAACATAGTTCTTTCTTTACTGTTTTCATCTAAACGTCTCTTGATCGTATGACGATATGTATATTAAAAGGCTTAAATGTTCATTTTAGCATTGAGTAACACAAGCTGGTAATATATTTTCAGAATAAGAATTATATAAATAACTTCTTTGAAATCTTTTCAGATAGTTTAGCATACTTTCCATTTTATGTGCAGTATTGTACAATATTTTGTATATTTCACATAATCTTTGTAGGACAAAAAAATATTTCTTTTCTTTAACAATTTGAAACTCTTACTTGGAAGTCACACCAAATCCGCCGTATTACTTACCCGTGTATCTTTAAAGGAATGCCTTCAGTTTCATTCTCTGCTTCCCTTTTCCAGTAAGTTTAATATTGAAAATTTTTATCTCAAGTGTTACAGTGTATTCTGTAGACATGTGCAGTCTAAAATTCATTCTCCTTTGTTAAAGAGGACAATGAAACATTGTTTTAATTGGCATGAGAAATGCTGCAGTTATTCTGTGCGGAAAGAGGACTGCATATTCATTTTGCTTCAAGTATTGAATTGTTTCTGTGCAAATGTGGTCATGGTGTTTAATGAAGTTGCAGAGAATCACGTGATGACAGCAGTACCTCATAGTAAGAATCTGCCAACACAGAAGTCTTCACCTGATGAGGATTTGCTTCATTTTGTACATAAATGTGGTGAAATGTAATTCTGTTGAATTGGAATGTATAGCTAATGTTGTCTGTTTCCTCCATACTTGAATTGGACTTCAGATTTTCAGTGATGTCATACAGCATCAATTAGCTTGGAATATTCAACATGAAAATGTTGTATCACTTGATGTGCACAAACTTGTACCTTGTGTAATAGTTTTCAGTAGAAATTAAGCTGGGTATACTTCTGTTCTTGTTTATAATTTTAAAAGTAAAAAAGCTCATTACGTAACTTCTTGTAGGTTTCATAACTCCCACGTAAATCAGTTCTGACACTGTACATGTAATACAATTTGTGTGCATGTTTAGAGGACCTCATAATGTAAACAGGTCAAAAAGTCTTGTCTCCACTTTTTCTCTTCTATATGAAGTTAGGAAGATTGCTTTTGTCTAAGGAAAACTAAACTTCCCTTGTGGACCATCACCCTTATATTTGGAGAGAAGTGACATCTGGGTTTCAACTGAAAATAAGTGAAAAGCTATGATTTTGTCTCCTTACATGGAACATTTAGAAGTACTTGATGCCAGTGTTTAAGAATAGAGGCCTGGAGAACTATTTTTGTTTTGGTTCTACTGCTGTCCTAGTGAGCATGCCTTGTGTGTCACTTTCTCCTCATAGTGCTCAAGTTTGTCTATCTGTAAAATTATTTTCTGCTAAGATCAGAAGTATTTCTGTAGATGGGTCAATTTTATAACTACCGCAAAACACTTAGTTCATCTTCAGACTGATATTTTACACGGGTGTTTGGTCTTGGAGCTGTTCAACAGAAAGTAAATGAGATATAATTCATGATCTGTTTTAAAACCAGAAAGACGCTTACTCTGTAGGAACTGGTGAGCCAAAGATGTAGTTGAATTGTTGAGGTAGTGTGCCTCTGATCTTGGTGTTGAATGGTACTTGAGGACATGTAGATAAGCCAGAAAAACAGAAGTGAACTAATCAGAATTCTGTCATTTTATGGATTTGGAGATACAGTAACACAGTTTTTCCAGGAAGTGCAACTTTTCACTTTGTTCATTAGGCAATCCAAAGCAAGCATTTGCTTCTTAAAAATAAATACACTAAATAATTACAAGTGCAAAGGAAGGAGTACTCTTGTTTAAATCTTACAACAGAGGAGCAAGTCTTGAGACTTGTCACAAAATTAATGTATAAAAATGAAGAAGCTACTGGAAGAGTCTCCAAAGTGATGTGTATATAGATGCTGGATCTCTTGCAGCCTAGCATTTGGAGGACCAACACTTGGAGATCTTGTGGGCTGACCAGTAACATCTATGATATAACTTGGCCCGTACCGGAATTCTGGTGTCTTCCCACCCTGCCCCCCTCTCTGGCCTCACTGCAGCTTTTTGGCTATTAGACAAATCATGACCTTCTTTCCTGTTTTGTCTTCAGCGTCTGTTTCCTGTTTTTTCCTTCCCTCCCCCACCCCATTTTTTTTTTACTCCTGACTTTCTCTCTAGTGATGTCTACTTTGTTTCATTGCTAGCTTGCTTTTTCCAAGTTACATCTTCATAAAAGAAAGAGAGCAAGAAAGAGTTGAGAGCTATAGCATCAGTCCTTCCCTTTTAGTGAGTTTTTGTATCCACTTGTTAGTGAATTTATTAAATGTTAATTTGCATGGTATTCATACTGTCTCCCAAAACTCAAGTCTGTCACATGGATGTATTTGTCCCATCTTAACACAGATCCAGATACACACGTTTTCTACGTATTAGAAGTTTTCACACAGTTTTGTTGAGGTTCTTATGTTTAGGCAGAATTCTGAGACTAGCGCACCTCAGACTTCATCCAGACCAGAGCTCCGGTTCTTGATCTCTGACATCTCACTTCGAGAACTAATCAAGTACTCCTGATTTCTGAAAGAACACGATGTCATTTTGAACAGGACTTCTTGTTGATATATGCTCTCTGTTGCTTCCAAACAGGAATATGGTCTTGCAAAAAAACCCAGTTGTTAACCAGTATACCATGGTAAAAAAAAATATTGAAATTAGTTCTGTCTGTACACTTCTACCAATTTTCACTTTCTCATTGCTTTATATTTCAGAGTACTTAGGATTTTAAAAATCTAGATAGGATGAGGGAAATCAACAACTGTGAGCTCAAACATGATCTTGGATTTAACATTAAATGCATAAAAAGCATACCCATAGAGAACAGCAGGGTAAATATGCTTTCAAGCATTTCTTCAGTCAGCATGTAAACTGATGAGCCCAAAAGAAAGCAAGAAACCCCTAAGCCAATGCAGACTGGGAGTGTCGCTCAAAGAAATATTTTCAGTGTAGAGTTCATAATATCGTGCTGTGCATATATTAATAAAATTGTAAGATGATAAATTATTGTCAACTTGGATTTGTGTTTGCTTAGGACTGTTTCAAAGCTTTGAAACTTTTCTGCATGTACAGAATGAGAACTGAAAGTACAGCCTGAGAAGGCAGAATAAAGCCTCTACTTGGCCTGAAAGCTTACTGTGACAACACACTATCCCCGTTTGTATGTGGTCATTAAAAGGCTTTTCTGCAATGGGTGAGGCTGCTTTGGTAAACTGCAGTTTGTGATGTATATTCTTATATTTTTATGGGAGTGTAATTAAATTTGTGGTTTGGCAGGTCAGCATTCTTTTTTCCTTGTCTACAGGACAGTTCTAAATACTCCTCCCCACCTTGTTCTTGGTGTTCACAAATGAATTATTCTTTTAAATCTTTCTTATCTATTGTCATTCCCTAACTCTCCAAAGAAAACTTTGTTTAAATAGTTACTCCCTTGGGACTTTCATGCATATCCTGTTATCTGTTTTATATTACAATCTTTCATGCTGGGAATGTCCTTCCAAAAAGCACAAAACAGCTAAGGCACTTAGATGACTAATAAACATGTTAAGTGCTGAAGTCCAGGCACAAAACCTCATTATTAGCATTATCTTTTGCCTTTTTTCTCTGTTAGTCTTGTTTCTGACCTCTAGATTCAGAAATGAACTAGGCTCCTTTAGCTTTGTCTCGCCCAGAGATGTTGCAGTGGCTGCAGTGTTGTTAGTTGTAAAGCCACTGCCATGAAAAGTAGGAAACTTTTAGAAAGTTGCTCATGCTTTCACTCTTCTAATCAAATACCAGCATTCAGAAGAGCCCATGGGAGTGATGAAGTTTTGGCTGCCAGTTTTATTTGCTCAGCTAAGAGGCATCTCCACTGCTTTCTGTTGCTTGGGAATGGCAGAGTTAACTCCCACAGGAGCAGTAGATGCATACTTTTTAGAAGAGCAGTATTATCTCTAGTTTCAGTACTTCTTATATATTCAGTAAACATAAGTATGTAGGAAATAGTTTGCAGTGTTGTGCTTTACGTATATAATTTGAGGTGCATTATAATTATTTTGAGTAGGTGGGAAACACTGAGCAAATTGGTTCTGCTTTTTCAAGGGAATACTTCTGTTCCAGTAACACATTAAAGGCTCAGTTAGCTTGTGCTAGCTGCAAACATAAAAACTAAAATACCAAAACACGACCTCTCAGGTGGCTAACCTCTGAGGTTTGGGGAATGTGGGAGAACAGTCAGGGAATATGGAATAGCTTTTATTCTTTGCAGCAGGAGCTGAGAACTATCCTGGTTCAAACTATTTTATGTTTAGTTTGGGGTAGTTGTTGTTGGTTTGGTTTGGGATTTTTTTTTGTAAAATATGTTGAACAATTAATAACCTGGATTTGCTTACTTGCATGTGCATTAAGATCTCCGCAGGTCCTTCAACAGAGGATTCACATACTGGTAACAACTTACCCAGCAAAGACACAGCTGCAACTTTTCCTGCAGAGGTCCAAAAATATTTAACCATATAGCTTGAGACATTGCATGTATTTGGAATTTGGACTAAGCTTGTTTAAGATTAATTGCCAGGGATGTCATTTAATCAAGTATTTGAAACTGAATTTATTATTGGTGGAAAGTGTGGCAGTATCAGTTTCTGTATTTCAACTTGAATACCGATTTAGGAAAACAGACATAAAAAAAAAAAATAGTGGCAGGAGAAGATTCTCCTGTCACCTGCATAAAAGGCTTAATAATTTTATTGTCACTTTTCACAACTCTGTTTCCCTCAGTAATGGCAAACATCTTCCAGTATTGTTCAAGTGGCTTGCCTGAGAGAACTGTGCCCTCTGTGGTGCTTATATTTGTCAATAGCAAAAATGAAATGCCCTTTAAAGTGAAAATGTAGAACTGATGTTGCTGCCAAAAAAGTCACTTTTGTGGTTATGTTTAGACCCTAAAGCTTTGTAAACATTTGTCAGTTGAACTCTAGTCTTGCACATGACAGAACAGACTGTCTTAATGCATTTGTCAGTTGGTTTTTGGCCATTGTTCCTAAGTTGGATGAGCTGAAATAAAAAGCTAGCAGGCATTTTGAATGTGATCTCAGTAGTGTCCACATCTGTATGACATTCAGCCTCGATGTGCTTGCGAAAAAAATTTAATGGTTGTATCTGCTTATGAAAATTACTTTTAAATGTGTGTGTACTGGTCTGTCACTACTGAAAGCACAGACTAGTTGCTTCTCTTTTTTTTTTCCTGACATTGAATCCTGGTATTGCAGAGATTTCTCTTTTTGCGTGCTGTTGTACACTTCCTGAACATGTGAGAGGGTAATAATTCTCTATATGACTTCCACTGAAGAGGAAATGGATACTTGTCAAAACAATGATGTGTAGCTGGAATTCCACCATTCAGGAACTTTATTATACTAGGGCCTTCCAGTTTGCAGTACAAAAAATTCTCAGGTACTAGTACATTATTTTTCACCAAGTTGGCAAGTGCTTTGATTAACTATGTTATTGTAAGTGCCTTGGAAGCATACTGCATGCAAGAGTGAACTTAATGTTGTCAGTATAAAAAGAACCTGTTTTTAATCTTGCCGATATGTAGATAGAAAGAACGATAGTTTGAAATGGAACTTTTTATTGTGGCATCTACAAATCAATCACCTCTGAATCAGAACAAGGCAAATAATTTACAGAACCCAAATGGGGTTGTCATCGTCCGCCCCCACCCCCCACAGCTTCTTTATTAAGAACTGGAGAAAATTAAATGCTTGCCTGTGCTTCAGTGAAATTGTGTGACTGTCATAGAAACAGCCATTTGGCAAGGTGGGATAGAATGGAAGGATAGGAATGGAGATTGGAGGGACAGCATTGCTCAGAACAAATACTCACTGCTGGTTTTAATCTCTAAAATTGTGGTTATCGTGAGGGTTTAATGTGAACAGCCAAAACCCACTGTAAACTTGCAAAGTTGATTTTGAAAATAGGGCAGACATTTTTCTCAAAAACTGTGTTATTCTTAGTTTGTTGGACAGATAACAGGAAAACAGAGCTGTCTCTTGACCCATGTTCATTTTCTGTCTGCTGGAATGAATTTGGAACTAAATCCCGTTTTTCCACTTGAGCATGTCCTTCTCTAGCAGTGTCAGGGCCTGGGTGGGGTCACTTGTTCAATACAACTTTTCAAAATGACTTGGATTCTCATCAGATTACAACATTTTTTTCAGTGCTGAGGAAGAGCACAAAGCTATCTTGATAAACAGATTATATTTGCTCATATGTACTCTGGCAAAGACAAATTTCTTGATTTAAATTAATTTGCTGTTTGAGACTTATTTTTTGCCTGGATATAGCAGCATATTTGTAGATTGAAAATACAGAAGGAACAGATTTCTGTTACCTCTGGAAATGGCAGAGATAGCACCAAGAGAGCTGCAGGATGTATATTCACTTAAACGTAATCTCAAATTCCAATGTTGGCATTGCAACTTGGCTGCTTGTAGCACTTGAAAGGTGTTTATGTTGTGGTTTTCTTGAAGGCCTTGGGGTTGAGCTTTACATGTTCTACAGGTGCTGTTACGAAGCTGATGCAGTTTTCAATGAATTTCATTTAGTTTGGAAAGCAGCACTTTCCAATATTATTTTCTGTGTTTTATTACACATTTTTAGACTGCTGCATAGTGTCAGGAGATAAATTTTAACAAAATAGCTTTTAAAGAATTCTCACTGGTTTTCATGTCTTGTAGTATTATCTTTCCTTCCTGGAGTGTTCCTTCAACTGACTTACCTGTTAAAACTAAACCTTTAAAGTTGTATATGGGTCGCAGTAACCAAGTTATTCACCAGGCAAAATGGAGATGGCCTGCATCAGGTGTTTCATGAAAAGTTGGGGCACTTGGGTGATAAGTAATAGGTATTTGTTGTACTGCTTTAACAGGAAAAAGGATTTTGAGAAATAGTTATGTTCCAGGATGTAATTTGAGTTTACAGAGATTTGAGATGACTTTCCCTACAGTTGCTTTACAGAAATTTGTCAGCATAATAGTTTTACTGTGAAAATATTCTATCTAAACTGCAGATACTCACTTTGCAATTTTGGACAGAAGTAGTTTTTTCTGTCACATTTAATTTGCTGTCTAGATCCTAGATTTTTTTCTTTGTCTTCACAGCAATCTTCAGAATTACGCTAGTACTTGTCTTACATTGTTGTTTCAGAACTACCTTATAAATTCTCACCATCCTATGTAGGAACTCACCAGTGTTTTTGTGGTGAGTCCTCTATATTCTGTGCATTGCAAGGAATGGTTACACAACCACAATAATTTTCTCACAGTATAAAAATAAGTTCTAGAAACTTCAGTATTTAAATAAGGACAAGAATGTGTTTGGGATGGAAATATTGCATGTTTGCAAATTTTCAAGTGTATGTATGTTATTTTGAATAATGACTTCATTATCTAGATAAAAGGATGCTTATGAGTATAGTTTCTATTAGCTCAGGGGCTGCTAGCCACTGTGACATGCCTGTAATTCCCTGGAAACTAGATTTGATAGACATAGGATCCTTTGGGAGGACACCATTTTGTGCCATTTCTACTCTTAGAGACTAGCTTAAATTTTATGTAAATATGTGTATGCATTTAGACACACACATGTTCATGTACACATGTAACTAATTTGTATTGTCATGGAGTCATGATTCACTGTCTGCCTCTGAAGTTATATTTATTAAAATATGTTACGTTAATACTTCTATGAAAGCATTCCATTACTTGTCATTATTTGGAATTACACTTGAAATTGGAGTATTGTTCCTGTTTAAAGTTTGACCTTTGAAATGTGCTACTGACTTTCAGAACATTTTTATTATGGCACCATCTGCTGACCAATGCACAGACTGGCAATGTCAGTTTGCTCACCTGGTTACCTCCTTGAGAATAAGCTCCCAGTTTAGGAGGAAGCTGAAGCAGAATCATGAGGAGAAAGGGCAATTCTTTTATGGGCTTACATTTGGGAAAAATTGTTACTAGGAGATATTATTACAAAGGCAAAAGTCTGAATCAATACAGATTTAGTTGTCTAATCACCTGAATTAATTGCTTAAGGTTTCTTCATGAACCGTGAAGCTTTAAAAGAAGAAATTTGGAGGGTTTTTTGGCTATATGTGGCATAGGATTGTTCTTGGTAGTCTGTTTTTCAATGTGTTGCCTTCTAAGCCTGCGAAGAAGAGCCATGACAGCATGAGATCCGTCCAGGCCCCAGCTCTGGGGGTCTTGTCACAGCCTGGGAAGCCAATGGACTCTGACAGGCTTCTGCCCTGTGGCTACTGCAGAGACTCACAAAAAAGCAGAGTCTGCAGTCTGTCTCTTCAGCCTCTGCAGTTAACCTTGATTTTTGTGCACAGTGATCATCAGGGAAGGAGCAAACTGAAACAGTCCTTGTCACGTTCAGTGTGTAAATACTTGGGTTTGGGTTCAATTGCTAGATATCATCTTTGGGTAATCCTTTAAAAATAGGGGATTGGATTTTGTATGTATAAAATATGTACCCATTTCTTCTGGTTTTTCTGTTGTAACTTTCTTATCATACTTAGTAGTTTGCTAAACTTGATCTTTGACTTTTGTCTGATCTATTTTGTTTTAGGAATGTGCTTAAAAATGAATGTAATCCAAATTATTAGATTCAGCTTTCAAAGTATGTTTGTATGTATAAACACTTCTGTGTATTTATACATACAGAGGAGGATGCAAGTTCCTATGGGAGAACTGAGGCTTTTTGGGGTTGATATTTGACTACAGAACAATATTTAATTGGGAACTGTATGATGTAAATGTTGCAGATTGATCGAAGTCAAATTTAGATATGTTTTTGCTTTCTTAAGGATCTCAAAATTGAAAACTTCATTCTTTAGTAGAATTTGTTCCTTGGTGTTCAGAGCACTCCATGTCTTTTCAATTGTAGTCATCCATTTAAATAATGACTAAAAGGAGAAATTGGATTTGCTTTTTGCTTTGTCTGCTAATAGAATGTGTGCAGGTTATATTGGCACCTTCAGCAAAACAATGCTACACAGGATCATGGTATACCATGAGTTTTCTTGTTTACATACCAATGATAAAATACAAGTTTTAAAATCTAGCAGAAATCTAAAATAACGTTATTTAGTTACTACTTTCAGCTAAATTTGAAATATAAATTATTGTACTCTACAGAAAATAACTGATATATGTTTTTTAAAAAATCTGGTTGTAGTACCAAGTTCCTCAGATACTACCTACTGTTTAAACCAGATTCTTTTACACTCTAAAATACGAATAACTGTTCCAGCTAGGATTTTACTTCTTTATAGCTTTTATATCAACAAATCTTACATGTTGAAAGCAGCAAGCATGAATGATGTGTCCTAACCAAGTGTGAAATGGAGATGAGGCTTCTGCTGAGCTTCAGATCAATAATATGACAAGAAATAAACAACTTTATTTGGGAGCTTTTTTGCTTTGTTTTAAGCATTTGAAATACACATGACCTTGTTTCAGGTTTTCATGTATATTTTTTCAGATGTTAGAAATTTTCTTTGATATCTTTTTGGATTTTTTTATGTGTAGCCCATGTGAGATAAATATTTGGCATATTTATGAAGGTAGCGATTTTCAAAATAAATTATTAATACTTTGGTGATCCAGAAAATTACATGACTTGCAGAGACACACATTGGCTTTTAGTGCACTGAGCTGTAATTTATTTCTGTAGAAGTAGGTTGATTTTTTTTCCTTTTGCTTCTGTGACATGATGGTTTCTCTGCGAATCCTAGTAGACTGATGAAGATAAAACTATCAAAGCGATTTTTATTTCTTGAGTTTGCTATGAATTTCCGTGACAAACTGAAAAAAGAAGAAACAAGTTTAGGACTGCCTTTTTCTACTTTTACATACTCAGAAAGTAAGTAAAATGAGATCCAGAAATGTATGGAAAAAGGATTTGGATTTGTTCCTCTGTGCTGATAAATAAGAAATACTGTAACAGGAGCAGTGAATTAAAACATGCGTCATCATAGAAAACTTCATTTCACTGCAGTTGGTTTTAATGTTGTCTGTGATCTTTGAGCTATACTTGTTTCTTTCCCTCTCTTTCTTTTTTCCTTTTTTTTTTTTTAAACTACATGTTATACTTGATATGTCTTCCGTTTGTAGTTTATCTATGGTGGCAGGAATCCTTTTGGTCAGAAAACTACATTTCAAGAATTTATGCTAGAAACTGGAAGAAAGAAGAAGCTGGAAACTAGAAATTAGAAGCTGGTCAACCAGCTGACCAATCTACACACTTGAGAAGAAAGAGTGTAAGGAAAGAATGTAGCATCCTTTTCTGCTTTCAGCTGTGAACTCTGGCCAGTGCTAAGTTTCTTCTCAGTGCAATAAAAAGAGAGAGGAAGGGATGAATGGAGAGGAGTGGGCATATCTGTTGTCTTCAGTTGCTTCCTGGTCAGCACCCTTGCTTGGGGAAGTTGGTAGAGTTATAAATGGGGCAGATCATCTGCTTCCTGTAAAAGTGGGATCTGTTTTAACAAACTCACCTTCTCTTCAAAAATTGCGAAGTGTTTTACAGTACTTTTTGCCATCCCACCCCAGCCTTGATCCTTGCAGTTTAGGTAGTCATTCAGTCTGCATGAGCCAAGTTTTCTGGAGAATTACAAAAGATACAGCTGTTATCACTTGTCATTTAATGTGCATGGGTTTAATGTCAATTGCAAAATCTACCAAGATTTTTCTTTTCTCTGTTCAGACATTCGTAATCCTTTATTTGAGCATCACCCTAAGGTTCCTTCTCTTTTGTGTACTCTTGCTGCAAGATTCTTATTCTCCTTTCTCAATTCAAAACAAAACACAGATTTAAGGTTACCTTGCAATACAAAAAGATGAGATAAGGAGAATCCTATCCTGCTGCAGTTATTACAGAACTTATGAAAGTCTGTAGGGGCAAAATTATGTAGTGTGCTCATGCTATGTAGTAAGAATAAATGAGAGTTTACTTGGAGACAGGAAAGCAAGAAAACATACAGTTGGAGTTGAGAACTCTAAATTTTCCATCTAATTTGATTTATTTATTCCCTATATCACTTCTGAGACAAATGTTATTTGCTGCTTGTTTCCATTTGCTTCCTGGCACACTGTTGGCTGTTAGGCCAGAGCTGTGTGCGATCATGTGAGGTCTTCCCTATCAGGGCAGGAGGGAATCAGGAAAAAGCCACTTCCAGAAAACCTGGTTTCTTGATTGCTTGACTATAGTGAAGGTGACATCAGAGCTTTACAAACTGCAAGAATAGACTGATGGCAGAACTCTCTATCTCTGTTTTTTCTGTGAACTACAAAACTGGAGGATCTGACAGAGCATTGAGATAGGGAGTGTGAGACCCAATTTTGTGTTTCTCAAGGGATAGCTAATTCTTCTACCAACATGCAACTCTGGAAAAAAGAAATGTATCAAGCTAATGTGGTAGAGGTATTTTGGGAAGACTGTAATTTACACTCTTGGTCAGTGCCCTTGTTTAGTTAACTCATCCACCTCATCACAGTTAATTCAGAGACTACTGGGAGTATAAAGAAATATACAGGCTCAGCAGAGAGGTGTGCTTCCTTTTGTAGGGTTCTCCTCTCTATTCCTCTTCTCTCCCTCTCCCTTCCCCACCCTGAAAAGCACTGAAGTTACAAGCTTATAGGAAATTGAGCTCATGAAAGAAATTCCTCCTGCTGTGGGCATCAAATAAAGGCATTAAGTGAACATGGACAGACCTCTTCAGACAGGGGCTGTAACAAGTGTCCCTTGCTTCTGCAGTATAAAGCCAAGTTCTCCGTGTAACTATAACTTTGATTATGAAAACCTGGACATGTGGAGATGCAAAACCTTTCTTGTTTCACATTGAGCAAGTTTGTACCACCCACTGCTATTCTGTCTAAATTTAATCAGTTAAGATGT